>QKWP01002809.1:10347-41336 GCA_003550325.1 Gigaspora rosea | reverse complement strand
GATTGATAGATACGCTGGTTAACTAACAAACAGTAATTATTGAAGAGCTTTAAGGCTTCTTGTGAATTTTAATTAAAATATTGAATTTGATTGTAAAGAATCCATACTACAGTATTAAGTTATATTATCAGATAATTTCCCGTCAAATAACAGATAAGTATGCTATTTTACTATTTTATGATTTAAGCATGTTATCGTATAATTTAATTAGAATGAAATTTAATGTGAAATGTGTCAAAAATAAATAAATAAATAAGCTTTTTCGCATTACAATATCGTGAAAAAAGAAAAATCTTTTCCTAATCTCTAAATGCATTTTGCATTCGCACTAAGTAAATGTTGGTATATAAAAAAATTTTATTTATAAATTAGATCAAATGTACTGCCTATATCGTGTTCAGATCCGGTTTATCAGATTTTATTATGATTGTTCGGTATAATCAGTGTAATTATTTATAAATTAAATGTTCTTACCTTTTTTGTTCGAAATAACCAGGGTTCGGTATATATAGGTTTGGTTTAGCAAGAGTTGACTGTATTAATGTTTTTATTTTTCCGATATTAAGAGTAAGGTGTATATAGATCATTTTTCATATGATCTACATGGTATTTTAGTTTTTTATATAGTAAATAAAAAAATACTTCTAATAAAACTTTTTAACATCTTAACCAATTTGTAAGGGCAGTGTCATTAATTACCTGATTATTTGTTATCAGAGGCCTATTCCCCTCCCTCTTCCTTAATATATATATAGTCAGGTTCTTATATATAATTTCAACTTTTTTTATCTCCTCCCCCCCTAAAAAATTATCTGATTTTTGTCACTCCCCTAACAAATTTATATATTATATAGTTTGATTCAGTTTGTTTATAATAGTAAAGTTACGCAATATGTTTGCTTTAAAAAAATTAACTTCACATATAATTAATATTTCTGAGGTTACTATATGTTTTCCTGTATAGTACAGAAAATTGCTAATCCTGATTGGTCAAATCATATGATGTTTACATGATATTATATAATGTGTTATACAAAGTTAATCTACAATCTATTTTATATGAATTTGGAAATGTGTACACCCTACCCTTAAGTACTTCTCCTAAAAAAAGGATAAATCAACAAAATATTAAATATAACAATATGAAATTTTAAATATTTCGCCAAAATTCAAAATGTGGGCATTATTTAAATTAATACTAATTCGCCAAATTTTAAATTTGGATCTTGGTTTAAATTTTAACTAATTTGCTAAAAAAAAAATATAACCTATATAAGAGATGTCTGGGTCCTGATTGCACTCTGCGATAAACTTAGATATTGCCTGACCAATAGAATATAACATGTGATCAGGTAAACAATGATATGTCAATATCGGGTTGTTTCTGTTTTTTTTTCTAATTTATTTTTTTTGTTTATTATAGTACTAACTTTCGCTTTGATTTTTGTACTCTTGTTAATTTCATCGTCGCTTTCGGTATCGTCCTTTCGGAGTCATGTGTTTTTGGCATATTGTCTTTTTTGGTATCTTTCTTCGCTTTAGAGTTGTCATTTTTGGAGTCTCTTTTAGAACTACTATTGTTGAAATCGTCTTTGGAGTTGCCACTTTTGGAGTCGTTTTTTTTGCCATCTTTTTTTAGGCTTTGTTCTTTTTTTGTTTCTTACTAACTTTCATTTTGTCTTTTGTAGTTCTTTTGAGTCATCATGATTTTTGGTATACTGTCTTTCTTGGTACTTCTTCATCAAGGACCCCGGACATCTCTCATATAGGTCATAACTGGATTTTGGCCAATTTTGACCTAATTTGCTGAAAATAACAAAATTTATTTATTTAAATAACTTTTGATCCAGTAATCAGAATTGAATGAACTTTTTTTTGTTAGATGCGCCTCACTGAGAGCTTCATTTTAAAAAGAAGTTCATTCAAATTGGACCACTGGATGCTAAGATAATTGCAAAAACTGATTTTTTGCTTTTCAAATTTCGGGGGTTTTTGCTGAAATGCATAACGTATGATCTCTGTACTACATGTCCGGGGTCCTTTTCATCATCTTTAGAGCCATTATAGCTTTCGGTATTTTGTTATTCTTTCAGAACTTTTGTTGTTGAAATCATGTTGGAGTCGTTACTTTTGGTATCGTTGTTTTTGGCATCTTTTTTAGGCTTTGTTCTTTTTTTTGTTTCTTACTAACTTTCATTATGTTTTTTGTAGCTCTTTTGAGTCATGATTTCAGTCTTTGGAGTTATCGTAGCTTTCGATGTTTCGTTAAAATCGATATTGGAGTCATTGCTTTTAGAGTCATTGCTAAAGATGTTTATTTGGTGTCTATCTTTAGTTAATAATAGTTTTTTGGAATTTTTGTTTTGGTTCTGTTGCTTTTTTGAGGCATGTTATTCATTTGTTCAATTACTTTAGAGTCGTCAGTTTTTTCTGTACTTAGATATTGAGGTTGGGATTTTAGAAATTAGAATAAGATCTGTGAGTATATTAGAGTTAGAGTTTAGAGTCTTTCAATCTAGCATTAGATGTTTTTATTTCAAAATGTTTATTACGCAATAGTTGTGTAATTTGATGTTTGTTATATTAATTTAATAAATTATAGTTGTTCTTATAACTTTTGGAACATCTGGTATACAATTGATCGAATGATTATATGGCCGATTCAATAAGCATTTCACAGATCAGTATGGTATAGGTGAGCAGATCTGTATAGTATATAGATCTATACTGATCTAGTGTAATATATATTAGGGTTAGGGTTAGGAATTATAGCTGATCGATATAGAGTTAGAGTTAGGAATTATAGCTAATCAGTATAGGGTTAGAGTTAGGAATTATAGCTGATTGGTATAGGATAGATCTTAAACTTGGCCTATACTGTACAGATTTGCTTACCTATACCATACTAATCTGCTATAATCTCAATTCGATAAGTTCTTGATTTGGCATTTGTAAAGTATTTCATGTAAGTATGTGATACGATTTAATTGGTCGATTATCCTTGTGATATATCGCTAGTGCTGTTTGTAATATATAAGTGTATTGCACCCGGGTGTGAAATAAAAGTGCTACACAGGGGTGCGATATCTAGATTAGTCCTTTATAATTTTGGGCTTACTAGAATCCTCTCATTAAAAGGACCATTTTAATAGTTAAATTATTGAAATTAGCCCAGTAGATCAAAAGTAATTTACTACTAAAAATTATATATAACTTTTTAATAATATAAAATCTAATTGGCTGATTAGATATTAGGTAAGAGTGGAGATAGTAGTGAGATAGGCTTTTAGTAAAAAAACAGCTAATTTCTGAAAGTTCCCTTAGAGTAGAATAAAAATTGTATACAGGCAAAATAAGAGCTATATAGTAAAATTTTGCAGGAAATTTTTTTTGCTAGAGTCCAAAGAGTAGTATTAAATACTCAATTTTAAGTTATACAGTAGATGATTTTTGATAAAATGAATGTTTGTTTTGAATTTTTTGATCATGTAATGTTATACGTGATCTTAAAATTTAATTGGAAGAATGACATATGGGGTGTTATCTATTAAAAGGGCCCATATTACCTATATTTTATTTTAAAATAATTGAGTTTAATTATTTGGTTTGATTTTCGGACTGATCCAGAATTAATCAAATTTCACGATTTTGATTGGTTAAAGATAGCAGGTGACTATTGGGTAATCTTCTTGTAGCGTGTTAGCCTCATGTAATTTTTTTTTAATTTTTTTATTATGCAAATCGTTTTTCATTTATAATTAAAAAATAACAACTATGTCGCGATAATAAAAATAGGAATTGGAACCATTTAACCGTTTAAAAATTGCTTTATAATTCTGGGCAGAATTATGTTGGTCGTGGGCCGGAATTATTTTAATGCCAGCCAAATTAAACAGTTAGGTTAAACGATTAAACGATTAAGAAAAATTTTAGGCGATTTCAATCCCAAAAGATTATTTTTATAAAAATTTAATTTGTATTAAATATTAAATATAAAAGTTTTAATATTCTCAATTAAATTGGTTGATTTTAGGGTCCAAACAAAATCTGCTAATATAAAACAAAAAAAAAAACTATTATAAAAATAGTTATAAAATAACTAAATAATAAAATAACTGAAAGAATGCTAAAACAACAATAAAAAACTATATTTAGCAATAAAAAATCATGAGACCATTAGATGTTATTTATATATAAACAGGGAGGCAAAGGACGGGGATTTGTGATGATTATATATTGTATAAAATAATATTTTTGAATCAATATTTTGCAAATTGTAATGCCGTGCAACATTACGAACTTTGGGCAATAAGATATAATTTGGGCCGCAATATAAATTGATATAAATTGATATTTTGACCATATCGATAAATATTTTAGAACAGGGTGAAATCCGCTTTGTAGGTCGGGGTTAGGATAAAACCCAGGTTTTTTATTATATAAAAAGTAAGATCATGTTGATGATAATAACAGATTTCACTATTACCCTGGGGTCCACGGATTAATACTGTTAAGGATAGGATTCCCCAATGTGATATGCATAGTTCACATGACTACATATGACCGAAATTCACATAATTGAAGGTTTGTTTTGTAAATGTGTAAATGCGCATCGGTTGCTCCCCCACAAAAATTTCTACCCAACTCCGTAATTTTTTTTTTACCAAGAATAAAACTGCGTTGTAGTTTGGGTTAGAGTTAGAAATAGCCTAGTGTCTATTAGTAAAATTTCACGAGGAGCATTTTTAATTAGGTCGCAGAAAGGGATTCAATTAAATTTCTGTTTTGCATTACACCTAATCTTGACATTTGATTGGTTAAAAAATCACAAGAGGGTAAAAATTTTTGTGCATCATGCGTTGCATGTCTCAATAATAGGTCAGAGCTCAATTTTTAATTAGCGGAAAATAGTTTAGCCAGTAAAGTGAGTCATCATCTCAATGAAAAAAAGATGGTAATGTACTATCATTTTTTATCTTGTTTGAAGCGGAGTCAAATCCTGTGATTAATAACCAATTATAGAAATTTTGATGATCCCGACGAAGCAAAATTAGAAAAAGGGCCCTAGCCCTAAGAAATATTGGGACGGTCTCACCTGAAACTTTATGGAGCAAAGTTTCCGTATTACAGTATTACCATGATAATCCAATTGAACTATTGCTACACAAAGATTTGGCGGAAGTATTTGTAATAAACGGACGAGATCATGTGACGTAGCACGAGAAAGAATTAACCAATGAGAACACTTTATTGCCTCACATGCTACCATACGATTTCCATAAATAATTAAAGTTTTTGTTTTCCGAAATCAGAAGATCTTTAATTCATGCATTGTCCAATAATTTCCCGTATGCTTGACATGTGTGCTAAATTTCAAATTATTGAATCATCCAATTGCCGTTTCGGATGGAACCATTCCTGGGTTTCTCGGCTTTTTGCCGATTTTCATCGAAGTACAAAGGGGGATGATTATATAGTGTAACGCATAGTACCGAAGACTTTCATTTTCTTTTTCTTAACTCTAGTTTCTTCATAAATAATCGATATAATTTCGAAACTGCACATATTTATATTTTTTTATATATTTGCTTCTAAACTTTTTATTCGTTTTTATATAATTTTTGAAGACTGTCATAATGCAGAATAAGCAACAGTCACCATCAAGCTATCGTCCTATCGTTCCAGCTACATCTGCACAGGCATACGTTCCCATGTCGCCCTATCACTTGCCTCAGGCCGCTTTGCCTCCTTTCGAAACACCTCCAGCTTCTCCTTTCTCTCAACCGATGCATAACTATAATGGACAATCAGTTTTTAAACTTCCACCTCCTATGCAACCTTTATCACCTGCAACTTTTCAGCCGATGTTATCATCTTCTCCAACTTCCAATATTATTCATCAACAAAATGGTTCGTTAATACTCTTCTTATTCTTGAAACGATCATATTTTATTAAATCAATCTAATTCTTCAATAACTGTTTCCTAAATATCTTACAGTACCTCGCCCTACGAATATTAGTTTGGATGCATCACCAGTTCATAGACCAACAATGCAACATCATACTTCAGTTATTCACACTCTTACTTCACCCCATCTTTCTCCAGATAAACCCCTTACCACTGCAGATCAACGTGAATTAGCTCGTAAAGTTTCTCATTCAGCTATTGAGAGACGCCGTCGTGAACGTATTAATGATAAAATAATGCAATTAAAAGAACTAATTCCAAGTTGCGCAGATCAAGATCATTTAAATAAATTATGCATTCTGCAGAGTTCCATTGAATATATTGAGTATCTACAAGATTTAGTTTTCACCTATCGACAACGAGAAAAGGAGGGTGGCAAAACCGATGATAATAGATCATCCGAAGATGGTCGAGTCGTTAAACGGTCTAAATTTGACCGATATGATATTTTACCATCATCAAAATTATCTTCAAAAAGATTTGAATCTCTTGATGATAACAAAGAATATAGACATAAAAGTCCAGCTAGCTCCTCCACTTCGCCTACTTCTTCAGGCCAAGCGATGGATTTTACTGAAAAAGTTAACAGCGATGATAAAGACTCTACAATAAAGACTGCCGTATCAGATATTACACCAATATCACCTGACTCTGAAGAGGGATTGTTATCAAATTCGTCCTCTACAGCACAAAAATCCAAGACAATAGTAAAGTCGACCTCTACTGTGCAAGAATCCGAGAAAATAATAATTACAAGAAATTCTGAGACACAAACTTCTCCAATTTATGACTGGGAAGAACCTTTTGAAGAGTCAGAAGATGTTCAAGAAACACAAACATCGTTATCTCATAAATGGAACCCTTCTAAAGAGTCTGAAACTGTACGAGAACCAGAAGAATCACCAAGACGAGGGATTTCTGTCCAACAATTGTTGTGTTAAGGGGTACAATTATTGTTATTTAACCTTACAACGGATTTGAAGGTTCAATTTATTTTATAAAGTTTATTGTTGTCTGGAAACAATCTAAATCGACTATAATATGATTTTTTTAAAACCTGGCCGTTGATTTATAGAGTAGCATAAACTCTACAAAGTTACCGGCCAGTTTTCTTAAAATATCCTGTATAAAAAGTTTTAACGATTTAAACATTGTATTGTCAAATATAGATTCCAGCATTATACAAACTTTAACTTATTGTAGAAGTAAAATTTTGAAACCTGACTGGTAACTTTGTAGAGCTTATTACAAAGAATTAAGTTATCAATCAGTTTTTGAAAATTTATCTGTGTAAAAAAAACAGTTTTAGGTTTATTAAGATGCCCAATTTTTTAATCACACTGTTGTTGGGTATAACATGTATAACATATAAATAAATAAATTGTCACTTTGGTGCCTTACATGAATCCATTATTTTATTTAAAAATTGTTAGCAGTTATTTAAAAAATTGCATCATATAGTATATTCCTCCAGTAATAACTTTCGATTACTTTACAGTATCAAATCTTGATTCTAAAATCGATATAAGTCGCAGTGGAATTCTATATAAATTAGATGGTAAGAATTCAGTTTCTATTTATTTTGTGTATGAGTCAATTTGGTATACGTTTGCAAAGAAATTCTAAATTGGTTCGATTTTTTAGGATTCGAATTCAACTTAATGTGTGAATTTAATATGACTCCAATTAAATAATTGTTGAGGGAAAACCAATTAGGGATACATATCATAATGATTTATAGGTTTTCCCTCAAATCATATATTTTTATCGAAATTCATTTGAAGGTTTACAATCTGCCATCAAAGTTGTGTGTAAAAAGTTTCACAGTCGAAGTCACAAATCTACAATATATTAAACTGTAGTTGTTTCAAGGTAAATATGAAAATTCACTACAAATGTAAAAAGTAAAATTGTCTTGCGTGAGGTGCATTAGTCAATATAAAAGACAAATGTGTTTATAGAAATTATTGCCATCTAATAATTATTTAAAATCTATATTAACTAGCTTGTAAGAAGAATATGATGTAATTTAAAAGATGAACTTGAAACGCTTTATGAAGTTTTGTGGTTTAAATTTTTTAACCTCTTAGATTATAAAGTACATTAACTATAAAATAATTATCAAATGCAGTATAATCCGACGTCCCTACGTAGTGGGTTTTAAACCAATATATATATATATATATATATATATATATTGATTATATATGTGCTGATATAAAAAAAATATCGTATAATCGCACATGGGTGTTATTTTGAAAGCTCCACTTGCTTAAAAAAAGTATATTGGACTCAAAATAACGCACATATGCGTCTCAACAATAACGCACTCACACATATGTGCCAGATTGAAGTCACGGGAAAGTTTTTAGTAGTTGTAACCTTTTTCGAATTACCGCGCATACATATCGTAAAGTCTAAATAACGCGCATCTACACGTTATTACGCGATTATACGGTAAAGATTTAAAATTTCTAATATATATTTTATAAAGTTCTGAAGATAAACAAGATCTTAATTTAAATATTAAAATATTAATAAAAAAATATGAATTCTTTAAAATTGTCGAATAAAAATAAATAAATTATTAATATATAGGTTCTTGTTGAAAATAAATAGCATACGCTTAGTCATTTTTGAAAGGTATAAAAAATTTTAAGTAGCTTATTGTAGTATCATATTTTATTATTCTTATGTCTTTTGCATGTCATATTACATATTCAAAATTCTTAGGCATAAAATTGTAATGATAAAAAAAATTTATATGATAGCAAATAAACATTTCGTTATAGCCACTACCTTAATATCGTAAATCACTATTTTTAGATATGGCTATTATCGATATAAAACATTAATTGTCTTAAATCACTGGACTTTTGTTTGTGATTCTATATAATGGAAAAAGATAATGTTTAAAGTATTAATGAAGACGATATAATTATAACGAAACAATATTCAAAAGCAGATATAGTAAAAAAAAAACTCCCCAAGAATGATTTGATATTTTATTCATCATTTGGCATCGGTTCATCATGAGCAGAAGATTTAAGATTGGAATGTTCGACAGACCCATAAGAGTTAATATTGGAATAGTAATAAAATGGTGTTTCGAAAAAGAAAGAATCGTCGTTTGAACAGCTAGTAGAAAAAGAATTAGAGGATTATGTAATATTTTATTCGTTGTTTGGTTTTGGTTCGTCTTGATGTGATGTGAGAGTGACTGATTAATGAACATATCGATAGTTCCATGAAGGTCATGTTTGGAGTAGTAGTAATAACATTAAATAACTTTATTATAAGAATGCAAAGGAAAAATCATTTAAACAACTAATAGGAAAAGAATTAGAAGGCGATGAGGTATTTTGTTCGTTATATGGCTCCGGTTTACCTTGAATAATGATGATGATGATGATGATGATGAGGGAGACTGATTAATGAACTGAACATATCTATATTGGGAGTAGTAGTGATGATATTATTATAAGATGGTTGAGTTTCGAAAAAATAAGGAGTCATCAGATACATAGTAGAAAAAGAATCAGAAGATGATGTGATATTTTGTTCGTTATTTAGCTCTAGTTCGTCATGAATGAAAGATGAGGATTTATTAATGAACGTATTTGAGGGACAGTTGTGTTTTTTTACAGTTTATGCAAATACTTTCCTCAGGAAGTCTTTCACATCTTTCATGTCTTTTTTGACAAAAAATACATACTAAGGTCGCATTAATATGTGACATGATTTAAATATCTTTATGCGCGCAAAAACAAAGATTAAGTGCTATGACATGAGTGGTAAACTTTTACGATGCTTGTTAAGAATAAAAAAGAGGTTGAAAAAAAGGTTAAAGGTTTGAAGGTATTGAGATCTGAAGGCAAAATTTCACCTAATATACAGAAAAAAATATCAAATGGTTTTGAGATAGAGACGTCAAAATATCTATTCTGCCAAATTTGGACAAGATATTGCAAATTTATGAACATAGGGTGCTTCATATTAAAAGGGTCCATTTTGATAATTTTTCAAAAATTTTTTTGTTTGATTTTTTGAATAGACACATATTCAATAAAAAAAATTGTTATAAGTAACTGATATTAATTATCAGGGTTGGGCAATTGGACAATTGGGTTGTCCAATAAAATTTAAATTTCTAAAATTATCTGTAATTTTTTTTTAGAAATAAGAAACCTTTGTTTAGAGTCAAGCAAACCAAATAATTAGAACAGTAATATACCACTATTTTTACTCTATATATATTAATAAATCAATGGACACTGGACAATTTTATATGTTCAATGTCCAGTAAAATTCGCTGGACATTAAAGGGCTGCCCAACCCTGTTAATTATATAATAAAAAGATCCACAAAATAAATGTAAATTAAAAAATTGTATATATGTTTCTATTTGCAAGACATGAGCAATGCCTATAACTCAGTAAATATACCCCTTCTTGTAGGGTTCCAAAGTTCAGTTTAGTTCAATAGAGATTCAGGTTCAGGTTCAATGAACCTGAACCTGAACCTGCTCTAAAAGTTCAATACTAAACTGAACCTGAACTTAAAATTATTGAACATGAACCTGAACCTGAACTTAAAAAAAGTTCAGTTCAGGTTCAGTTTAAGGTTCATGAACATGTTCAGGTTCATAATATTTGCACATATTTACCTAAATCACAAAGTTAGAATCAATTAGTAAAATTTAGAAAATCATAGTATTTTGTATAATTTTATTAATAAAATTATTAAAAATATTGTTTTACATGAAATTTTACTAATTGATTATAACTTTTTGTACTAAGTAATCTTGTTCAGCACTAGGGATCTTAAGTTGTTCAAATGAACCAGGTCTAAACCTGGTTCAAACTACTCTTTTTAGCGTTCATTCAAAGAAAAATTAACAACAAGTTCTTGAACCAGTTTTATAATCTAGTTTATAAATCTGATTTATATACCCAGTTTATAAATTTAGCTTATAAAACTGGTTTGAAAACTTAGTTTATATGAACCCAAAGGTTATAACAAAATCATAATATGTACGATAAAGAAATTATTATTAAAATAAATATAATTTGTAATACAGCAAGTCAAATCTTTGTATGAAGACATTTTGTCAACCAAAGTTACAGCAAAGTCATATGATTCTATTGTACAGCAAGTTATAATACAATTTTAATTTGTTAGTACATATATAATTTTGTTAGTATGAAACTTTGAGGTTTCATCTAATTCATCTAATTATAAATCTAACATTTATTATGACTAAGTAAGAAATAATTATTTAGGCAGATCAGACAATATCTGACCTGCCTGGATAATTATTTTCTTACCAGATAATAGCTCTAGTGAACTTAGGTTCATGAACTAAAGTTTGAACTTCAAAGTTAACCTCAAGTTCATACTTTAAGTTTATGAACTCAAGTTTAAACTTTAAAATTGAACTGAAGTTTATAAACTTTAGTTCAGTTCATTTTTTTCTTTGAACTTTATGGGGGATAGCTAAAGCCAGGTGCGTTTATATGTTTTTGATGATTTAATTAAAATTAGGATAAGAGTTAGTTAGGAGTTAGAGTTAGGCGTGACTTATAAGTAAAATTGTCTTCCCGACATTTTTTATTAATGCTCCTAGGCAGGTTTAGACACTCGTTTTTTGTATTTTCAGTGTTTTTTATTTTATTTTTTTGTCCTGTTGGGCTAATCCGTAAAGATCAAATTTTACGATTTGATTGGCTTTATATCACGTGAATGCACTTGGCTTTAGACGATCCCCTTTATGGGACTAGTATGGGACTGGACCAAAACTGAACTGAACAAACTACTTAACATCCCTATTCAGCACCAAAAAATATATCAAATTGGTATATTTTATTTTACTTTTTTAAAATTTGAAGAAAAGATGCTTAATTTTGGAAATTTTCATCAAAAATTCGAAATTAAGCATCTTTTTTGATGCAAATTTTAAGGAAAATAAATTAAATTATACAAATAGATATATTTTTTGGTGCTATACTTAGAGCAAGAAGTTATAATCAATTAGTAAAATTTAGAGAATTATAGAAATTTGTATAATAAATTATACAAATTTCTATAATTCTCTAAATTTTTTTTTTTTATTATTAAGATAAGGTTATGCCTCTGGTCTTTATTGTGTATATATTGATCATTACAATATTATTGCTTACAATCTTTATACTATCTACTAAGTACCAAGACTTAAACTATTTTATTTATAATCTAAACCTACCAGAGCCTACTATATTCTCATTTATATAGCCAGCAGCCTGGTTTTGTATGTTCCTTTTCTAGCCAACAATTAGTATTCACATGTCTGTCACTTTACCCATATTTTCTAGTATCATCACTTCCAATTTGGCGTGTGTGATTCCAGGTAGGCACTTTATGCTTCCAAATTAGTATATCCAGAAAGTCACTTACTGGCATACTTCTTGGGAGTTCGTATCTCAATCCATGCAGCTGCCTCTACCATATTTAATAAGTATCTTAAGCCTGCATACTGCTACAACTGCCAATTTTCTTGCGACTTGGGGACCTAGGATTTAGCATTCTAAATTCAGAAATATGTGAATTACTGTACTTCTCGCTATAATAATAAGGTATCTAGACATGTTTTGCTAAAGCTTCTACTGTCGAGCATAGTTGAATGTCATCATAAGGCTTAGTCAACTCAACTTTTGTACCACTATATGCACTTTCTCTAAATTTTACTAATTGATCATAGCTTCTTGTTCTAAATAAACTTGTTTAGTACCAAAAAATACATCATATTGGTATATTTTTGTTTATTTTTCTTAAAATTTGTGTCAAAAATGTTTAATTTTGAATTTTTGATGAAAATTTTCAAAATTAATTATCCTTTCTTTAAATTTTAAGAAAAGTAAAGTAAAATATATTGTTTTGATATATTTTTTAGTGCTAAACAAGTTTACTTAATGCAAGAAGTTATGATTAATTACAGAATTAGTAAAATTTCATATAAAATACGATTTTTAATAATTTCATTAATAAAATTATACTATGATTCTCTAAATTTTACTAACTGATTTATACTTCCTACTTTAAGTAAACTTGTTCAGTATTAAAAAATACATATATTTTTATTTAGACTTAAACTAGTTTGCAGAATTTGAACTAGTCCAACCAAACTTATAATTGAGTTTAGTTTAAAATAAAGTTTTAAATAATAAAATTTAGAGTTAGAGTTTGGTCTGAACCAAATCAACCAAATCTAGAATCACTAGTTCATATAAACACTAAACTAAACCTAAACATGTTCATGAACTTATGAACTGAACCTGAACTGAATCTAAACCAGCTCTAAAAGTTCAATACTGAACCTGAACATGTTTTAAAAATTGTTTAGATTCAGGTCCAATACTGAATCTGAACCTGAACTTGATCTAAGTTCAGTTCAGTTCAGGTTTATTTAAGGGATTATTGAAAAGAGTTGTTAATAGATACTAAATAGATCATATATACAGGGGGTTACCATTGCATTGTGGATAGTGCTCCTAGGTCTGGTCAGGGTCTGGTCCTGTTCGGGTCCAGTCTAGGGTTGCATCAGTCCGGTCTGGTCCCTAAAAGGACCGTTATCATAGTGTTTACGGTCCCGGTCCTGTCTGGTCCTTCGGTTCCATAATGGTCCTTTAATGATTACGTCAATCTTAATGCATAAGATTTTATTAGCCAAAAATGACATAATTATTTACTGTTAGATGTAAACAAACATCATATGATCTATATTACACCTAATCAAGAAATTTGATTGGGTGATATGAATATCACAGTTATGTTTACAAGGACCGGTCCTTTAATGGTCCCATGGTCCTTATCGGTCCCAGTTCAGGACCGGTTCTGGACCAGTCTTTTTCAGGACCGATGCAACCCTAGTCCTCAGACTAGACTATTGATGCCACCGAAATTGATTTTTGAAAAAGGCCTATTTCGTCTTCATTAGAGAAAATTAAAATTTTTTATAAGAAAGAGCAAATAAAATTTATATAGATATGTTCCTTATAATTTCGTCTATTTAAAAAAAGTATCAAATAATTTCATTTTTTAAGTAAAATAGATCAAAAACAGTTTTGTCTTCAAATTTTAATTTCGGGGTTTAGAACCCGAAATGCTTTCGTCCTCATGTATAGACCAGACTCAGACTTTAAATTTTACTAATTTCAGACTTCAGACCAGACTCAAACTCAACAATAAGTCCGGTCCGGGTCTGGTCCAAAGTCTGCAGACTGGTCTGAGTCTGAATATAATTATATGTATTTTTTGGCACTAAACAAGTTTACTTAGTGCATTTTGTAAGAATTAGTAAAATTTTATGAATCATAAGATTTTATAGAATTTTATTAATAAAATTCTAAAAAATCTTATAATTCACAAATTTTTATTAATTAATTCTAACTTTATGCACTAAGTAAACTTGTTCAGCACCTAAAAATGTATTAAAACGGCTTATTTGTTTTTATTTTACTTGAAATTTAGAGATGTGATGCACAATTTTGGATTTTTGATCAAAAAAGTCAAATTTTAATATCTTATCTCCAAATTTCAAATAAAATAAAAACCACCCTGCTGATTTAATGTATTTGTAGGTGTTGAACAAGATTACTTATTGCGTTTTGTTAGAATTAATTAATAAAAATTTGTGAATTTTAAAATTTTATAGAATTTTACTAATAAAAAAATTCTATAAAATCTTATGATTCACAAAATATTACTAATTATTTCTAACTTAATGCACTAAGTAAACTTGTACAGCACCTAAACATATATTAAATCAGCAGGTTGTTTTTATTTTACTTGAAATTTGGAGAAAAGATGCTTAAATTTGACTTTTTTGATCAAAAATCCAAAATTATGCATCTTTTCTCCAAATTTCAAGTAAAATAAAAACAACTCTGCTGATTTAATATATTTTTAGGTGCTGAACAAGTTTATTTAGTGCGCTTTGTTAGAATTAATTAATAAAAATTTGTGAATTTAAGATTTTATAGAATTTTACTAATAAAATTTTATAAAATCTTATGATTCACAAAATTTTACTAATATTTCTAACTTAATGAACTAAGTAAACTTGTTCAGCACCTAAAAATACATTAAATTGGCAGGGTTGTTTTTATTTTACTTGAAATTTGGAGATAAGATGCTTAAATTTGACTTTTTGATCAAAAAAAATCCAAAATTATGCATCTTTTCTCCAAATTTCAAGTAAAATAAAAACAACCCTGCTGATTTAATGTATTTTTAGGTGCTGAACAAGTTTACTTAGTGCATTTTGTTAGAATTAATTAATAAAAATTTGTGAATCATAAGATTTTATAGAATTTTATTAATAAAATTCTATAAAATCTTATGATTCATAAAATTTTACTAATTTATTCTAACAAAATGCACTAAGTAAACTTGTTCAGCACCAAAAAAATACGTATAAATATATTCAAACTCAGACCAGTCTGCAGACTTCGGACCAGACTCAGACCAGACTCAGACTTGACTAAAAAGTCTAAATATAAAAGTCTGAGTCCGGTCCAAAAATCAGATCAGACTCAGATTTGACTAAAGTCTAGTTCAAGTCCGGTCTGTAGGAGCACTAATTGTGGACACTTTTTGAATTGTAATTACTCAAAATTAGTTAAGTAACTATAGCACAAAATTCATGCTATGTTTTCAGCAGATCATATGGTATAACATACTAAATTTCGTGCAGTTTCGTTAGATTGTATAAAAGTTATGCAAAAAATAGAAAAAAGTAGCATTTTTGGATCGGTATGAGTACGAAGATCAATTTTTTGGAATTTTTTTTTTAAAAAAAAATTTACAAAAAATTGAATTTTTTTTAGAATCGTTTTAAATTTTGCACAAATGTTGTGCAATACCAAGGTAACATGACATGATATAAAAAGGGATGTAAACTATAAAAAATTTTTTTCACAAATATGGGTAGTATGAAAGATTTAACAAAAAGTCAATATGGAAAAATAGTTTATGTTTATAAACGTGAGAATTTACTTCATACTATTGGCTGCTACAAAACTTCTATAGAGAATGTCATAAAAAAGTACAAGAGGTTGGGCGCAGAGACGCAAAAAAAAAAGACTAATCAGTCAAAAATCCCACTACCAGAACTTTGCAGTCTGCTGGTCTATAGTATAATCAATTGGGTTGATGCTTGTATAGAAGCCAGTAGGGACCCATTGATTATTAAAATATAATTAGTTTTTTTTTTATTAAAAAAAATGTAAAAATTCGAACCTTTATACTGACCCAAAAATGTCACTTTTTCTATTTTTTGTATAACTTTTGCATGATCTAACGAAACTGCATGAAATTTTAGTATATTATATTATGTGATCTACTAAACACGTAACATAAATTTTATACTATGGTTACTTTATTTATTCCAAGTAATTACAATTCAAAAAGTGTCTACAATGCAATAGTAGCTCTTGTAGTTAGATCTTTCTATTCACCAAGTCATTATACATTAATATGGTGATTATATTTAAATACCGTATAATTATATTTAAACTTCTATATAGTTACAGTTATATTAAAGTTTTTATAAAGTAATTATAAAAATTTATAAAAAACTATTATAAATCATTAAATAGAATATTTATTGTGACAGATTAAAATGAAATCAGATTAAAATGAAATTTTTATATTTTTTAAGCAAAATTTTAAAATTTTTTAGGGGTTATTTTTTAGGGGTTTTTTAACATTAGAGTTAGGGTTTAGAGTTAGGGTTATTAATAAACGAGTATATGTGGGCATTATAAGCTCTAAAGATGAGCAAAAGAGGTCCCAGTTTCATTTTAATTTGATTTCATTTTTATCTGTGACATTTATTAACTACAATATACTATTACAAATATTATTTTATTATTTTTTTTACTATAAAATAGGCTACTATTTAAAATAAGCTACCTTCTCTCTTTTAGCCAAAAAACTTAAAAGCATCTTTGATCTAAAAATAAAATACAGTACTTTATAACCAACAATAGTCGCTATATAAGGTTGACATGGATATTATTATACATGAGGATGAAAGCATTTCGGGTTCTAAAACCCGAAATTAAAATTTGAAGACGAAATTGTTTTTGACCTATTTTACTTGAAAAACGAAATTATTTGATACTTTTTTTGAATAGACAAAATTATAAGGAACATATCTATATAAATTTTATTTGCTCTTCCTTATAAAAAATTTAATTTTCTATATTGAAAACGAAATAGGCCTTTTTCAAAAATCAATTTTGGTGGCATCACTAGATATTATGGCACAGTTAAGTATTTAGCTAATAATACAAGATATGGGATAAAGTCAATAGAAATGGGACAAATTTATTAGATAAATTTGTCCCATTTCTATTGATGTCCCTAGGGTTCCTACAAACCCGGATCTAATCAAACTTTAGGTCAAATTTGGGTTTGATTTGATTTAAAATCAAATCCAAATCCAAACTATGATTAAAAAAAATATTTGAGTTTGATTTGAAGCAAACTTTTTAGTTAAATTTGAGTTTGGTTTGAATTTGAGTTTGAAGTTTGCAAACTAGTTTGAGTTTGAATAATATAAATATATTTTTATATTTTAATTGATAATCCGCCAGTCAACTAGAGAGTGATCATATGAAAATCACTATAGGCGAATTGTGGTGTGCTTCCATCTAAAACTTTTTTCTTACTAAGTTAACGATACATGCCCACTAATTGAAAATTGTAGAGCTCGTCGAGACGCATTTAATGTTGGTTAGATCATCCAAATCGGCCCAGTGGATGGTGAGATATCGTCGAAAAACGATCGGCCAACTATATAAAATATCTATAAACAAATATTGTTTACATAGAGATTTTATATAGTCGGCCAATCGTTTTTCACCAATATCTCACCATCCACTGGGCCGATTTGGATGTTCTAACCACCGTTAGGTGCGTCTCAACGAGCTCTACGACTTTCAATTAGTGGACAAGTATCATTAATATAGTAAGAAAAAAACATTTAGATGGAAAAACGCCACACATTTCGCCTATAGTGATTTTCATATGTAATCTGATATATAGTTGGCCAATCGTTTTTTGACGATATCTCGCCATCCACTGGGCCGATTTAGATGATCTAACTACTGTTTGATGTGTCTCAACGAGCTCTACAACTTTCAATTAGTAGATATGTATCATTAACTTAGTAAGAAAAAAAAGTTTTAAATGGAAGCACACCACATTTCACCTATAATCACTCTCCAGTTGATAGCTGATTATCATTTAAAATATAAAATATATATATGTCATTCAAACTCAAACTAGTTTGCAAACTTCAAATCAAACTCAAATCAAATTTAGTATAGTATTTGGGTTTGGTTTGAATTTGATTATTTTTTATTTGAATTTGGGTTTGATCTCAAACTTTATAAAATTTATAGTTTGAGTTTGGTTTGATTTGGGGTTTGATCAAACTCAAATCAAACCCGGATCAAACTTCGGAACCCTAGATGTCCCCCATATATCAATCAGAATTGAATGATTTTAGTACTATTCGATTCGTCTTATTAAGATAAATCAAATGGTACCAATAGTGTTTTGCGGATCTAATCGAGAATCTGGATCTGATTCAGATTCAGTATTCAGTTCTAGTCTGGATTCATGATTTTTAATACTACCGAATCTTGGTCCATATTAGAATCTGATCTGGTAAATCTGTTTGGATCCATTTGAATAATTGTAATTGGAAATATTATATTCTAATTGGTTTATATTATCTAAAAAAACATTCTAGGCTATCTAATTTTTTTATCTCTAAACTGTTGAATGCTTTTTTAAATTTTTTATGGCTTCTAAGTTTTCTTAGACTTTTAAATTTTTTAAGTCTTCTAAGCTTCTAATCTCTAATGATTATAAAAGAAAGAGATATTATAATAAATTTTTTTTTTGATATAAAGGACTTTGCAATATATGTTATAATATTGAACTGGAACTTTTTTTAAAAGAAACTTTTTTTCTGGTACTAAAATAACTTTTTGATATTTAAAGGTATAGTGAAGAAACTAGATAAACTGTATATAAATAACTTAATATTATTTTTAATAGTTCTAAATCGTGAAATTTTTTACTAAGTTTATATTTAAGTCAAACTTGAACAGATATAATAAGTCACTTGCTAATTTAACTAAATCATTAGAGATTGAACCAGATAATATATTTGTACTAAGAAGTCATAAAAGCAATTTTTTATAATAAGCAGATATGAAAAATCGAGCTTTATTGTATAATAGTAGATATAATAAACTATTTTTTTTTTATTTATTTTTTTTTTAACTTTGGCAATCTCGCCGGTACATCCTTTATTAAGACTTTGCAATGATACATGAATATACAAATTGTAATAAGAATACAACTAGCCACTCGTACACTTTTGTTGTCTAATTTAAGTAGTCCGCCCGAAGGTTCTACACTAGCTGCCATACCTACAACCCGCTACGGGTGTTGCCTATTTAAATCCTCTGATTATCAAATTGCTTACCCAATCATACTTAACAAGTAAATGCCCTACATCCCCCGGCTGCTTTTAAAGTGCCCAGAAGCGATCTGCCGCACCAGACCTAATCTACTTAATACGATGTATCTGGAAGTTAACCTCATGATCCATGTCCCACATACTTCAACATAAGGTTTTTTCAGCCACCTATCGGTAGCCGAATTGGCCCTTATTAGGTTCATTCCGATCCCGGTCACCCACCTTCTTTTGGTAGTACCGTCATAGATCTTCATTATTATCTCCTAATTCGGGACTTGCCAAACGGATTTCCATTTCTCCAGTTCCCTGGATTTTTCGGTGTAATAGTAACACTATTGCATAGTGATATAACCTGGATTGGGGTCACCCGGGTCACACGCAGGTGGGCGGGTGACCCAGGTTGAGTTGTAGCAACCCGGGTGGAACGGGTGGGTCAATCCGACGGGTCAACCCGCGGGTTGACCCGTCAGATTCGAGGTACTAGGGCGAGCATTAATTGAATAACCTAGCACACACAGGTTCATATTCTAAATATGAACCTGTGTGTGTAACTGGTTATTTTATTGCACATAACAATCCCGTGCCAATAAGTAAATTGAAAAAAGCACAGGTTGTTATATAAGACCCGTGCAATAAAGTCTTATTAAAGTAACACAAGATTGAATTTACAAAAAAATAAAAAAATCAGAAAGTTCACATCTTACTTTGTAGACTGTCAGAGTAATTCAGTAATCCGTGAAGTAATTCAGACGTTTTAGATGAGAGGTATATCTGAACATTTCATAAGTTATAAATATAATATACAAATCTATTAGGGTTAGTAATTTGTTTCTGAAAGAGTTATTTTTGCTAATTTATTTTATTTATCATGTTTTATTTATAATCCAAAGACTTGTACTGCTGGTAAAATAGTTTAAAAAAATAATTTAGTAACAAGGCTAGCGACACGAAGTAGTGAAATATTTAGCAACATGAAGTAATGCCAACACGAAGCAATGAAGTATAAGTTTGTAAATTTCGAGATGTCACGTTGATTATTATTAAGGTTATTAGGGTCAAATAGTTTAATGTCAATAAAACTAGTATTTCGATTAAGATTGATTTTTTGATTTGTGTTTTTTTTATTATTTCTTTTAATTCATGTATGTATATAATAAGCTCTTGGCTTATGGGATCTTGTTTGTGCTAGGCTTATTGTCTTAGATTTTTAATTGTAAGATGTCGTAGTAATGTTTTATTAAGGCTAATTTAGTCTTATATAAAATATATCGTTACAATTTAGTTTCATATTCTTTAAACGATTATTGATTAACCAATTATTGCAATGTTATGAAGCCCACTATGCTCTTAAACCTGACAAAAAATAGTCGTTATATATACAGTACTAAATCAACGAAGTCAAATTCGAAAAAATAACTAACAGTATATTATTTAAAGGAAAGTACATTACGGATTTACGGCATTGCGGCTTTACAGCATTACGGCTCAACACAATTACAGCAAAAATGGACTTAGATTATCAATGCCTTTTAATTAATTCTTCTAAAACATTCATTAATTTTCGAAAAGTTAGTATAAAGGAGGAGAGAAATTTTTTGACCAACTATACTGTAAGTACAAAGGTTAAATTTACACGTTAGATATGCTAAACCCTTATAAAAATTTATATATATAAATTTTCCAATTACAAGTCACTCTCGTTATAGTGAACTTTCGATATAGTGAAGACTAATTAAAATCTCGATATAGTGAAGTTAAGCTCAAAGCCAACTTATATAAAATTCTCTCGATATAGTGAATTTACTAATAAAACTCTCGATATAATGAATTTTTTAAAAATTTTTATTAATGGAACGGATCACTTCACTATAACGAGAGTGACTTGTATCAGACCCGTACCCATACAAGAGTAGGGTTGGAGGCACGAGGCATAGGGGCATGCCCATGGGGCATGCCCTTTGACCAAAAGGCATGCCTCTATCATGTGACTATGAGCTAACATATGATTGGCTAATTCTCAAAATTCATAAGATAAGTAAATCTATCATATTAATCTAAGGGTTTGAAAAAAATGTTATTCTTTTTAGCACACAGCCTCTTTATTTTTTTATTTCTTCGCTTACTTTTCGATATTGTATATACTACCTCTAAATGCGCAGTGTATATAAATATTAATAATTTTATTGCTGACATAATTGCAGAACTGCGCAAGCAATTTTGGAGCTAAAAATGTGAAGACAATTGGGTATCTATGTGCTGGAAATTCAGCTTACAAATAAGGGATTTTATTAGAAAGTAATATATGGGGGTGAGTTAGTAGAAAAGAAACAAATTTATTAGATAAATTTGTCCCTTTTCTACTGACTCACCCCATATATATAAAATAGAACAAGAGTCTATTTATTTGCTGGAGCTAAAAAAGCGAGGTAAAAGCCTTTCAAGTGCTACTCTACTGAGTTTTCAAAATTTTTCGGCTCATGATTAACATGATCAAATACATATTTTAGTCTAATATAACTAAAAGAAAAAATTCCTTACAAGTAGAACAATAATATGTCTAAGATTTGAAGACTTTTATCATCAGTAAGTGTACAGGCAAGTAATTTTCATTTTCTAAAATATTTGCTTGTTCATCTTGATTTATGTTCTCTTTCGCTTTATTATTAGTTGACTGACATTTGCAACGAGCCTGTCTCACTTTTTTGATAAGCTAACTGCTGTTCTTTAGTTATTGAACGTTTTCGTCTCTTTCATGTTTAATTTTTTTTAGTTATTTGTTCGGATGTATAAGTTCTTTTTTGATTTTGTATTTTAACCCAAATAAAAAAAGAACGCAACCAAAGCCTTTTTTATTTATTCAAAATACTTGCTTATGCTACAACAACTTATTTATGATGATACAGAATAATTCTTATTTATAACTATTAACACTTATGATGATATTCGTTACAGAATAATTCTTACTAACTAACTGACAACCTATTTTTTTTTATTAAAGATCAGTTCATATGCTATCAAGAATCGGGTAACCAAACGTTGATTCTAATTTGCTCAATTATAGTTATTAAACCTAAAATTTGGGTCTGGATGAAGTAACAAATTTTTTTTTATATCTCACATATACTAACAATATTTTAACATTACTGAATGAATGCCTTTTAGATATATTCAGTGACTTCTAGACTAAGGATATTATCCTGCTTAAATTGCTTAAACACTACACATATATAAACTGGGTTTCAGACTCTGCTTAAAAATTGTAAGTAGTGTTCTTGCTACAAAGGCACAACTTAATTTTTAAAGCTTATTTAAGCTGATAAATACTATTGCGACATTGGTTGCAACCCTAGTCGTGCTATAAAAAAGGCGTACTATATTTGCAGCAAGCAACACTACTCGTAAGATCGGTTTTGAACTCAATTTGAGCATTAAATTCACATGATTAAAAAACTTGGTTTGGGTTTCAAACAAGGGTGAACAGAGTTCAGATAAGCAGAATAACATCTCTTTTCTAGACTTGTTTGAAAGCTTATTCTTATTTTTTCTCGTGAACTGGCAATAGTGTAAAATTATTATACCAGTGTTATGGATTAGACAAACTTTACGTGATAAAAGTTTATAAGAATATACCTTTTATATTAAATGCTAAAGAACAAACTTTATTAATCCCTTTTAATATAAACCCTCCAAAAATTCTAACATCGTTATTTGAATTCGCAAGTTGTATAAGTTACATTAGCTTTTTTTTGGAAGTTGGAATCAATCGTTGGCTTAGGAAGGTATTAGAACTATATAAATACTATTAAATGTTCTTTAATTTCATTGTTTCTGCGAACAAGTAGAAAATTTAAATATTTAGCACTTGTCGAATTATTTATAATAAAATAACTTTATAGACAATATTTATAAAAATTTTATTACCTATTTATTTTGTTGACATAATTATAATGATCTTGGTGATAAGGGTGGAAAAGTAATAACTAAAAATCCTTCGTATAAATTCTTCTCTGACTTCTTTAGTTAAAAGTAATAAAATCGGCTCTGAAGGCAGAAAATATCAAAATCTATCATCTCAGGTTAGAAGGTTGAAAAGCATCTCTTTGCATAAATATTAGATATAATGAACTTAGTTCCGAGATTTGTGAAGGCTCTGCATGAATACTACTGATTTCTTTTGGATCTGAGCCATAATTATCTCTGTTCTGAAAGTGGAAAAACATTGGCAAAAGCTCTTAATAAAATTAATGCTTTAACTTTGTCAAATTTGAATTTAATCTACTCGATTCCAAGAGCGAAAAAGTACTTGTGGGACTCTTTGTATAGATACTACTTTAGACATTGGATTTAGTGACCCGATTCTGTAGCTGGAATTCTAATTTTTTTTGAACCTTATTGAAAGTGAAGCCCCCATATGCATGGTTCTATATTAAAATGAATATTTAAATTTTATATAATCATTTTTATACTTATACAATAATGGTTAGTTCCAGGTGCCTTTAACCTTAGTATATTACGAAACAATTAATTTTTATTTGTACAGTTTTAGTTATTTTTGTTCTCTAAACGGTTTACAAGTACACTTGTCAAAATGAATAGACTTTTTTGGCAGATTGCATGCGAAGATTATCGCGACATAATTCAATTCCTTTGTTTTAAATCTCATGTCTATTTTGCATAAAGTGTATAGAGTGATTTTTTTTAAGCAATTATACATTTGCACTAAGGTAAATTTGCATATAATTTCTGGGCAGTGTAAATGATAACTCCATGTAAAAGTTTGTCCTGCTTAACAGACTCAATTTTTTTTAATAAAAATTCATTAAATTATTTATTAATAAAAAAATTGGCGACACATTGCATGTATAGTATTATTCATTATTTTGCCAATGTCTGCTAAAGGTCGAATTTGATAATCATTATAAATTACTAGTTAAAATGATCGTAAATTTATACAAAAATTATGCAGAGTTGTTTATTTGTAATTATTATTTCCCCGTTAGTAAAATAATTATTGTTATTATATCCTCCTAAAATTAGTTATAGAATTTAAGAATTCTCTATACTTTATTTGTATTATGCATTCCAAGCCAACAGAATATTTCCCGTTAGTAAAATAATGGTTGATAATTGTTAATACGTACGTATGCTCTAAGCCCTCCCAAAATTAGTCGTATAATCTAAAAATTCTTTACACCTTATTTGGAATACGCATTCTAAGCAAACAGAATTAATGCAAAAAACATGATTGTGCGATTAAGATCGTTTTTGGAAGGGCCGCAATTAATAGAATAATGAATCATCTGGTTGTAAAAAAAAGAATTAGATGTTATAACAAATATGTAAGAGTTAGGTAAATGTAAAATGTATTTAAATCGTACATTTTTACCTTGAGTAAATCGTTAGAGCTTCTAAAGTTCGATTTTTAAAAACAAAACATTAAATAATAATCTTAATACTTATTTAAAATAAAATCCTCAAAGATATAGAAACATTTGTTAACACCGTTGTCCAAATTCTTTCTGGTTTTGCTCTTCCACTTTCAACCCAAGGTAAACATTGGACAGGTTTTTATCGTTCAAATACAAAAAAAATTGAAAATAGATATACCGCGAAATGCCGTTATTGTTTGATTGAACTAAGCGGCAAACCTAACCAACTCCATAATCATGCCCTTCGGTGTAATGATTGGCCTGCCATTGAAAAAACCAAATATATCCAAAAAATTAAAGAAGAAAGCCTTATACCCCGCAAATGCACCAATGATAATGTCAATGATGAGGAAGATGAAGAAGGTGATTCATATACCGAGCCAACTACCTATGACGATGGTGATAATGTGCAGCAACCTCCTGCACCTCGTCAAAATACAATTCTTAGTTGGTGTACTCGTCCTTTGCGCCTCATGAAGAGTCCGAAAAGCTTCATAAAAAGCTTCTAAAATCCATCATCCATGGAAATGTTTCCTTTAATTTTGTTGATAATCCGTATTTTCAAAATTTTCTTCGTAACTTAAATCCTTTATACAATCCACCTACCCGAAATATGGTCAAAGAACGTTTATTAACTGAGATATTTTCTGATCATCTTCAGAAAAAGTTAAATACACTTCCAACTCTAACTGATATCACAATTTCTCTTGATGGGTGAACAAACAATTCCGGGAATTCAGTATATGGGTTTATGGCCCTTAAAGAAGATCAAGGAACAGTGATAGATGTACTTGATTTGTCCGCACATCACCATACTGGTGACTTCCTTAAAGATAAATTAAAAGAAGTTTTAACTGCAAATGGCATTAAAATGCCATCTATTATCGCCTGCGTTACTGATAACCCCTCAAATATGGGTAGAATGCGACGATTACTTAATGTAAATATAAACATAAAAATTAATATACAGTTATACATAGATTTTATTCACTAAATAAAATCTTCACTCAAGTACGATTGTATTATATAAGCATAAAATTAGCTTATTGCATGCTTGTAATATCATTTTGCGCTTTTCTTATTTGTATAGTTAATATAAATACTTACATTAAATTATTAATTCTAGGAAGAGCACTCAAACATAATCTCTATCCGTTGTTGCTTACATGTTTTCAATTTGATTGTCAAAGATATTTGTGGTTTTCCTGAAGTCACAACGATTTGTAAAAAGAATCAGAAACTTGTCAATTTCTTTAACGCATCACATATTTGGCGTCGGGAGTTACAAAACTGGCAAAAAGAGCAAAAAATAGGACATTTCTTGGATACATTCTGCGAAACTAGATGGTATTCACTAGCTAAGGTTTGCATGGGTGTATCAGTCTATGAACAAGGCTTTCAGCATTGCCTTTTATTAAGTGAAAATTCACGGCCTAAATACCCTGAAATTGAGAATACAGTAGTTAAAAATATTATCCGTGACAAATATCATTTCGCAGATAATCATAAATTAATACAACTAATAAAACCAATAGTCGATGCTATTGGAAGGTTAGAGTCAAACGACTCCACTCTGGCTGATATATTTAAAGAACTTATCTATATGGGGTCTTTGCTAGGAAAACCACAGTTAGAGACTATTTAGACTTTGACAATAAAATTTGAAATTGCTAGCTATCTATTAATCCAATTTGAATAAACTTTTTTTTATTTTATAAAGCTTAAATAGCTTTATAAAATAAAAAAAAGTTTATTCAAATTGGATTAATAGATAGCTAGCAATTTCAAATTTTATTGTCAAAATCTAAATAGTCTCTAACTGTGGGTTTCCTAGCAAAGATCCCATATACAGACAAGTATCTCAGCTTGAAGACCATGTTACTGGTTTTCAAGCTCATGCGCTTACTGTTATTAGCAAATGTGCAAGAGAATTCGACAGTAATATTTTTTTATTGCACTTTTCCTTTCTCCAAATCATAAACGGGTTGCAATATCTAAGAAAATGAATGAAGATAAAATAATTCGGGCTTCACTTGAATTAGCCAAAATGTGGAATTTTAGCAAAAGAGATACATCTATTTTGTTTAATGAACTAATTAATTATAAGAATAATCACCCTCCATTCGACGTATCTTTTCCGAATTCTTCACAATCGTTACGGTCATTCTGGACCAAATTTACTGGAAATTTTCCTCTTCTACGTCACTTCGCAATAAAAGTTCTTGCTATCATTCCCCACGCAGTTAGCTGTGAACGACTTTTTTCATTATTAGGATTAGTTAAATCAAAAGTAAGAAACAGATTAACTCCTGATAATCTCTCAATTATTGGACAGCTTAGAAGCGAGCTTAAAAAAAAAGCTATGTCCAAGAAAAAGAAAAGTAAAACAACCTTTGTGCCCTCAATCTGCAATGAAAAAAATGTTGATATCTTTTTTGATGAAGAGGATAATCTAACAGAAGAATTGAATGAAGAATTGGAAGAAGTTATAGTGGATGTAGATGTGACGTATCTTATGGAAGAATTTTTTGACTTCGAAGCATTTGAGACAAGTCAAGAAACACTTGTCTCAGAGCAAAGTAATATACCAATAGAAGGCAAATAGACTATTGATAATATTATTAACAATAATTAATAAATTAGAATAAATAAATGTTTAAATTTTATATATAAGATTAATAAAGATATATGTTATTATATAAACTTTCATAAGATACCGATTTATAATCTAACTACAATAAAAAATGAATGATAAATTTTTTTTTATAAATAATTGAACATTGCTCACTATCAGGAATTTCAGCTTGACCAATAGAGCGACTTGCTAAGAAATATCGTTACTTATCTTCCGATCAACCCCATCCACATAACTTTTTTCATGTACTTAATTCTACTGGACATACAATCGACTCTGGATATAACGAACTTAAAAATTAAAATTCTTATAATAGTTCGGTATAGAAAGTGCAATGTTTTCTTAAGAAAAAATTGTAATTTTTTATAGCGACCTTTTTTTTCTTTCAGATCCGTCAGTTCGTTATAGAAAGAGTTGATTGTATATCTATTTAATTTAAGTGATTGAGTATATTAACCTATTTAATCTTAATAACAATGCACAAAAAACAGGTTTCTCTCTAAAATAAGTACCTGAAAGTTATGCCACATACGTATATAGATAGAGGTGATAATCAGTTACATCCTGTATAGTTGGATATAAGCGAAATTTTGCAGTAAAGTGTAATTAGCCGCTTACACGGTACTTATACTTTACTGCAAAATTCTGCTTACATCAGGGTAACTATTATTTATTACCTGGTTCAGGAAGATTTAAAAGCCGACTTGTGTAAAGGGTTGTGGGTGTGTTTGATAATTGATCGTGCAAATTTGAATTAATTAATTCAGTTTTTTCACTTTTCAAATATTCATAATAATCTAACGTATTACTAATTCTTTAGCAGTTGGTCAGTTTGAGATTCTGCATCTAAGGTTCCAAAAATAAGTTACGTTAGAATCAAGAAACTAAGGAATTTTTGGCTACAATTAATCTAGTTTTATAATTTTTCAAACCTTCATAAGAATGATCTAGCGTATTAGCTAATTCTTCAGTAGTTGATCAGTTTTGGAGTTTTACGTCTAAGCATCTATTCAATTAGATCCTAGATCTAAGCTAACGCTAATGTTAAAGTTAAATAGAGAATAGAGTATAAGTATACTTAGATCTAACGTTAAAATTAATAAACTATAGAGTATAAGTATACTTAGATCTAATAAATAAGATCTAACGTAAATCGGAAAAATTCGGGATATAGACAATCAACGGACACAAGATACGAACATGGGTGTCGGGAATTTTTGGGATATATAGTAATTTATTTTATGAGATCGATGAAATATAATTTATATTTACAGGGGGCATGCCCGGGCATAAAGGGGCATGCCCTTTGCACGGGCATGCCCTTCCAGGCATGCCTCTAAAATTTCCTGTGCCTCCAACCCTATACAAGAGACCCGGGGGTCTATTAATAGGTTTTAAAATGGGTAAAATGTAACAGACCCAGGTCGTTTATATGGCAGTTTACAGTATATATAAAGTGCTATAATTTTATTAATTATAAGTTATAGTGTAAAGTTATGTCATATCTTTAATAAAGGTCGCAATAAACTAAAATTTGTTAACGCATATTGAATTTTCTAATCGGTTTCATAATTAATAAAATATCTGATCCAGGTCAAACGGGTAACCCGTTCACCCAGGTGGACCTGATGATCAACCCGGGTGACCCGGGTTGCATTTTTTTGAATAGGTTATATCACTACCATTGCGCCGTAGCTCCCATTCAAAATGGTGGAACCAATGTAACAGGCTTTTAACCCAACTGATCTGAGCTACATGGTTACCGAACACAGGCCTATATTCAAAACGTCAACAGTAGGATTCAAACTGTCGACCTGCCACTTGGGAGGTGACACCTTGACCACTTCTCTAAAGCGCCACACCCTTTATAATAAACTATTGGCATTAAAAACTCAAGTATACTTATTATATAATGGGCAAAGATATTCTGTTACTCGCAGATTTAAATAAAGTAGCTTGTAGTATGCATATATATGATTAGAAATTCTTTACAATTAATCAATATATCCAGAAATAATAATATTTTTTTATAATTTTTATTTAAATTATAAGATTTTAACTTAGAAAATACATTAGTTCAAAAAGAGTATGGTGACTTAGAAAAGTTGGTAAGTTGTTACCCCAAGTGGCAGATCTAGAGTTTAAATCCTACTAGTGACACTTTGAAAAAATAGACCTGTGTTCTGGTAACTGCTTTTTATTAATTGGTTGGGTATATTACCTGTAGCCTTAGTACACCATTTTGAATGAGAGTTTTTAGGCATAGTTGTATATTCTTACACAGACAAACCCAAAAAACCAGAGAAACAGAAACCTGTTTGGCAAGTCCCAAGTAAGAAGATAGCAAAGATTTTTGATAGTGCTACCAAAACCAGAGTATTAGAAACTGGAAAAACAAAAACTCGTTTGGCAAGTCCCAAGTAAAAAGGTTCATGATTACTAATTTACTAGGAACCGGAAACCGGTATGTGTCCGGAGCATTAATTAATAGATTAATTAATTAGTAAATTAATTAATTAACTAATTAATAAGCTAAATAAAATTAATTAATTAATAAAATTTGTATTACTAGTTTAAAATACTATATTAAATATGACAAATTATAATAAAATCTATATTAAAATAAAATAATAGTATAAAATTTTAAAAACTAAATTTTTTTAGAGTACATTTTTTAGGGTTAGGGGTTTAGAATTAGAGTTAGTTTTAAAAAAAATATATAATAAACAAGTATTAATAGGTTTTAGAAGGCTAGCAGATTAAATATAGAATATAGATTTTATTTTAAATTATAATTTGTGATATTAAATATTAAATTAAATTATAAAAATTAAAAATATAAATTTAAAATATAAATTAAATAAATATATAAAATTAATACAATATTTTATTAAAATAAAAGCACAATGTTTAATAACTTAATATTATACAAATTATTTAAATTATAAATTTATATACATTTCTTTAAAATAATATTATTATAAAATAAAATAAAATAAAATAAATTTTTAATTAAATTATCAATAAATTATTATTTTTTTTAATATAAACTTTTTATTTTAACTTTTTTAACTTATTTTTTTTTATAATATTAGACATTTATATAATGTTAAGGATTTAGAAAATTTCATATAATAATAAGGACATTCATGTCAGCATAATTTATTGATTTGCATGATTAATTTGATTAAATAATATAAATTATGCAGATATGAATGTTCGTATACTATTATATTATAATTAAATTAGTAAAATAAATAAAAATAAATTAAAAAAAATAGTAAAAAAAAGTAAAATAAATAAAAAAATAAATTAACATTAAAAAAAAAACTATTTAAAAAAATAAATTAAAAAAAAATTCAAAAAATTAAAAAAAAAACAAATTAGAAAAAATATAAAAAATGTTAAAAAAAAATTAA
>QKWP01002808.1:3816-36101 GCA_003550325.1 Gigaspora rosea | reverse complement strand
TTTTTTTTTTTTTGTTGAAAATTTTTTTTTTTTGTTGAAACGCTGCAAGCGACCTAGTGAGTAAAATTTGGGAGTTAGAAACTTTATATATGTACGTACGATACAGAAAATTTAAACCTCATAACCCAGGTATAGTGTATTTACCGTTATTGTTTCTTTTCTACACCAATTCCAGAAAAACGATAACAATGCAATGGTTTAAACATTCACAAAATTATCAGCCTTAGCTGATTTTGATAATGCACCAATGCTTTATGCTTATCTAATTCATATTTCTTGAACGTACTGAAACAAAATTTGATAAAAATTTCTACAGTAGTACGTAATACTATAGTAACAGAGAAGAAAGATGCGTTCAAATTTCCTGATTATAAATGACAAAGAAATTTTTGCTTACTAATAAAATTGTAGCAATTAGTAAGTACTCACATTCTAAAGATAATTTTGTCATTCGAGATTATTTAGCGACTAAAGTTTTAAATTATCCTTCAAATACCTTATTATGAACGATAAGTTTTGCTTCTTGGCGTAAGTTATAATTTCTATTTAAAGAGGAACACCTTTATTTAAGTGTTGCACGCTTTTCAAATTAGGGGAACAATCAAATTTATGAATCCTATGATCCTGCATATTACTATTGTTTTTACAATGGTTCGTACGTACGTAATATGCAAGTACAGTACAGTACATGGGATTCATAAAATTCGATTGTCTTCCTAATTCAGTAATTGAAAGAGCGATTAATCTCAAAAAACGTTATAGACGTTATAATTGCCACATGACCCGTTGACCCGGGTCATGACCTGGATAAATATCTGACCCGCCCGGGTCGCTATTTTCTGACCCGGGTCAAAACTCTACAAACTTTACCAAAGTTATATAAATAATCACAAATATAATCACCAAGCATGGTATATAAATATGAATAATTGTAATTTAAACAAAAGATCTGGTATATTAATACAATCAACAGATTACTAGCACCCATATACAATGAATACACAAATTCAAATAACTGAAACAAACCCACATAACAAGAAGTTGAGCAAGCTTTAATTAATATAATCAAAGCAGGTCTCTATTATAGAAAGCCAAAAGATAGCAAGTTCATACAAAACTATAAAGAAAGAATTAAAAAATTATGTCAAGCAGAAGATCCAAAAGTGTATATATTAAAATTAGCTATAACAATATTTCCTAATAAAGAAAAATATTATAAAATCAAAAATGATTACAAAGAATTTTATGGTCATGATCCAAAGATTCTTAATCCTATTATGGAACTATACAAATTATATTACAAATTAGCTAAAGATCATTTTGTTAAAAAAGCCCAGATCAATAAAGAAGCAGAAGATTTTCTTAATTTGTGAAAAACCAGGAACACCAACTTGAAGCATTCCATGAGCATCTTTCATATTATAAAATTTTTAATTCACAAGCACCCACTGGGTAGCAATTTTGTATTAGAAGGAATGATTAAAAGCTCTTCTAATACAAAAGACCACTTTGGTCCATTGTCCTCATCATCTTCTAGCCAATATAAGATAGGCTAATTTTTTGTACCAAAGCTTCATGAATATGATAAACCTGAGGACTCCAATTATAATCAGTTGCTCTTTTAGGACCTGTTTCAAGCTCACCAGGTTCAAGTAAATAAATTACTGAGGTATTATAATCTAATTTAGGTTCATTAAACTCTATAAACCATTGTGTATTTTAGAAGATAATGAAATAATCTTTTTTCATTTTTATAGCTTTCACAGGAGTTATGCCAATTAATCTAGTTACCGAATTATTATATCAATAATTATATAAAGATTTTTAATTCAAGCTCTTGATCTTTTGAATATAGGTAATAATAAATCAGAGGCATTCTGTAAACGAAACAATTTTTCAGCTAAAGTATGATTAAATCTTTTAACAATAGTCTGACTTCTATGAGATATGCCAATCTTAATTTTAACATTATATTTATCCATTAATTCTTTACAATCAGATTTAAATTCAGAACCAAAATTGATCATTAATAATTTAGACCAAATAAAAGGGCACTTGGAATTACTATAAACTTTTTTAAAAGCTTTAGCTACACTACTAGATAGATGTCTTATCTGTTAAAGAAACTGCCCACTTAAATCTTGAAGCAACATCAACTATATATAAACAATATTTATAAATTTTGTTATTAATTGTATCATAAGGCATATAAAGAATATCAGCTTGATGGCATTCATTAGGAATCTGTATACTATTAAATGAGGCTCTAGGAATAAACTTTGAACAGGGTTTATGAATCTGATATAAAGCTTGTTTTTTAAGCCAATCATGTATTTCATCAATAAAAAAATTATATCCAGCTTTTAGAGAAGCTTTATACAATTTTTTTGCATTCTTTGATAGCTATTAGGTTGATAATAAATCTTATGCAAAGCAATAAATATATCTAGTTTATGAGCTTTTCCAGAATCTATTTGTATTATAGAAATAATCAACATTTTTTTTTACAAGCTCAAAAACAATATATAGTAATTACATAGTTTTCAAGAAAAATGATAAACTTATTGGGTTCCTCCAAAAAAATATTGCAAAAAGGAGAGGATTGTGAAAGAATCAAACAATTTAAAGGTGATTTATTAGCAATACAAAATCAAGTCTGCAAATTACAACAGGATCTTGTCACAAAAGAGGATTATATTAATTATCTTGAAAAAAATCTCAATTTGGAATGAGGAGCTAGATCCATTGATATCAGAAATTTCTAATTTTATAAAACAGTTAAAAAATATATTTAAAGAATCTGAAAAGTGAAAAATTATATAGATTATTTAGAAAAGCAGTTAACATTTTTTCAGAATGAAATTGACAAACTTAATGAAAAAATACTTGATTTGTATAAAAATTCCTATGGTACTATAGGTTCAAAGAATCATAGCTTCAATACAGATATGGCCCAATGACAAATATCACATATTAAAAATCAAGCTACAGTTTAGAAATATAGAATTACAAGAGGTGCTAGAATTAGAGAATATTTTTAAAGCCCAATTACAATAGCACCTTTATTTGATGGTATTAAAGAAAATCTTAAAATAATTATTGAAGCCAGAGATAAGTTTGAAGAGTTGGTACTAGATATATATCCATTGTCAAATACATGAGCAATTTATGCAGAAAATCAAGTAGCAGTTTTGCAAACCCAGTTAGCAAATTTACAAACTAGTTAGCTATACTTCAAAATTATTACCATATCATTCTCTCTAACAGGACTTAACCCGTAAACAAAGATGATATAATTTTGAGATAGACTTGAATTTAATGACTATAGCTTATAATAATGAAGCAAAAGAATGCTGTCACTAGTGGTTCTCATATTGTGATAAAAATAGATGAAATAGTAAATTAATTCAAGAAAAATTTGCATTGTATCTCTTAAATAGATGAACCTATTAGCAATTACAAGAATGTAAAACAGATAGAGCAATTACTATGCACCTCTTAAATCTTACAAAAAATTGGTACATCAAATAGAAAAATAAGTGCAAGACTCTAAAAAATGACCTATTGCTTGCTAATATTCAACTAGACAATAAGTGAAGTAAGTGGAAAACTCGAGCCCCAAATTCTGAACAATTAATTAATAATTTAAATCAACAAGTTTTTGTACTACAGAATAATATAGCAAACATAGCAACCTTACAATATATGGGTGTTATCTATTAAAACAGCCCTTTTTTGCAAATTTTTGAAAAATGAGTTTTCATTAGATTTATATAAAATTTGACATTACCAATATTTTTCAATTATAAAAAATCAAGATAATTGTAAAAGAAAAATTACACGAGGCCTCGTAAGGCTGACGCATTACGAGTTTATCCGATAGTCACCTGCTACATTTAACTAATCAAAATCGTGAAATTTAATTAATCCCGGATCAGTCCAATAATCAAAACAAATGATTAAACTCAATTATCTCAAAATAAACTATATTGTTATAGAATAAGTTGTAATTAATTTTGGTAGAAATTAGTTAAGAAATTAGAACTTAATAAGAAAATTTTGTAATAACTGTATTTAGTAATAGTGATATGCGAAATTGATGTGCAATGACACTCAATGACGCTTAGCAATGCTTAACGACGCTTAACGAAGCTTAGCGACGCTTAACGATGCTTAGTGACGCTTAATGACGCTTAGTGACGCTTAATAACGCTTAACAATGCTTAGTGACGCTTAGCTCAATAGATATAGAAACCCATTTTATTTCCCTTAGTTTTAGATAGATCCAGACATTGTATTTTATCTTTACCTTTATATTTATTATCCTCCTCTCTTATTATTAATAAACTCTTGGGATTTCTAAGGAACAGACACCTTGGAATAGCCCTCTTGTTAAATTAATAAACTGTGTATTATCTCTTGTTGTTTTATACCGAACTGCCTCAGAGAAGTGTGTAGTTTCTTACAGACATAAAAGAAACTATACTTCCCTCTTGCACACCGCTTCACGCCCAAAGTAAGGGATCTCAGGAGCCGTGTGATTGTTACTCTATCGGAATTAAAGAAGGCTTCCGGTACTGTAACATTTGGTGCCTTCTGGCGGAAACCTATTTAAATTATTGAATATTATTAAAGAATTTGGAAATCTTATTATTACTTTTGGCAGAAATTTAATTTTTTTTTTTGGCTGTTACTAACCCTCTTGCTGTTGATTGCACTCTTATTATTCTCTTACAACTTACTTGGAATTTTCTTTTTGTTGGATACTAACTATTTACTATATTTAGGAGATTAAAATTTTGTTAACAACTTACTACTAACCTTTTTTTTTGGAGGTATTTTATTATTCTTTTATTAGTTTCCTTAAGACTTGGGAACTGCCTTTTCTATATGAATAGAGCATATGAACTATACTTAGAACAAATTGAAGTACACGAAACAAGTCATCCTTCCTCACTTGCGGTAGACGTTTTGCAAGCCTATCATCCTGATTTATCCTGTACTATCTATTACCCTGTTGCTAATTTATACTGTCCCTTTCGCCGATTTTGGGGAACATATCGAGACAATTATTTTGCTACCCAATATTCACAAAAGACAAACGACTCTTACTGTATTTTAGTTGCTGCTACTGATTATAATACTGCTAGAGCTGCTGCTCGAGATATTGTTTTTAGTTGCCGCTATAACAACGACCTATTAGACCCAAAAGAAGTTATTGCTAGTCAACTCCTTGCACACACCCCCTATACTCTTGCACCTGTTTTACCTCTTAATTTTGAAGCTACCTTACTTGATCTTCACATTGAGGACCTCTTACCTTCTACACCTGCTTCAACTCAACCAAGGACTGAAAACCTTCTATTCAATTTTCAAAATCAACTAGGAAGAACTGAATTAAATTTTGATGTTTCTCCACCCAGATCTATATTTACTTTAGGACCTGAACAATTAGCTGATACTGGTGTTGGTTCTTCTATAATACTTATATACCAATCCCTCCAAGCCTTGCACTTCCTTCTTCACCTATCTCAGAAATTCCATATCATTATACTCGAAAAACTACTCCTCCTCCATGAAATCACTTCTTTCGCTATTTAAAACAAACCTTTTCTCCTGCTTGCACAACTGTTCCTCCACCTCCTCCTGTAACTGAATATTACCCAACTGTTAATTTAGATATAAACGTTACTCCATGCCATACACCTCTATTACTTAATACTCCTCCTCTTAATGACCAAAATTTAATTGACCCTCTCGACCATTATATTCAAAACCAAGACGCTGCTATTGTTAAAGCTGACTCTTCTCTACAATTCGAGGAAATAAATTTACAACCTCTTGTTGAAGAATTAAACCCTATCTTAACTCCTAACCAACCAGAAAATCTAATAGGTGATCAAGTTTTACAAGCTGCTGTGCAAGCAATAACTGATCTAGCCAATGCCCTTGGGCAAGGCTCTGAGAAAACTCTTATTACTGTTGTGGATTTTTATGGTGACAGAATCCAAGACCCTGCTGACTGGCTGAAGGAATTTCGAAGAGCCACTACTGCTAACCGATGGAGTGCTGAACGGAAACTTCAACTTGCTCTGTGTACCTTAAAGGTGTTGCTCTAGACTGGTATACCACTTTAAACTGGTACCCAATGCTTTTAATAATGACCATAACCAGGACCGAAGTTTCTAGCATTTTTTCAAAGCACGTTTCTTTACTACTAAGCAAAAGTCCCTTTGGCAAAAACAACTTTTCGAGATTAAGCAAGGACCCACAGAGACTGTAGATGGATATGTCAACCGATTTCGTACATTACAAAAGAAAGTAAACCCAACCAGTATTTTTCCCGCTAACTTTTTTAAACAACTTTTTATTCAAGGCTTACGTCCTGAATATGCAGTTAATGTTCAAGCTGCTATACCTAATACATTGGCCAATGCTATTGAAGTAGCCCTTCGCTGAGAAACTGGAAAATTAATGATGACCCCTACTACCAATACCGACCAAGCTATTCAACAACTTACAGACCAAATTACTAAGCTAAGTATCAACTTAGCTCAGACACAGACCACACCTACCTCTTCTGTTAATTATGCCGACAACTGTGCTCAAACCTCTCGAATGAAAAATTCTCCTATCTGTTATTATTGTGGACGCACTGGACATTTTATTCGAGATTGTAATAGTAGAAAACATGACCAACGACAAGGATTCAATTTTCGTCGTAATAATAATAACAATAACTGGAATAGAAATAACAATCAAAATAGGGACCGAAATGGCCACCCCTCTGACCATTATTTCAATAACCAAAACTGTTCTCGCAGTCATAATAATTCTTGTCCTAGAAGCCAATCTAGAGATAATAATTACAGAAGCCGAAATGATAATAACTATCGCTCTTACCAAAACTCCTCTAATCGATCTTCTTCTTCTTATCATCGAAGTGTTGTTATTTTTACACAAAATCAGACTCAGACACCCTCTCTTACTGCTAGCAAGTGGGAAACACTACTCAATAATCCATCTATCTGAGGTGCCTTGGCTACTCACCTTTATAAGGAAGCCAAAAATGCTAATCTTGTTCAAACCCCTGCATATACGACACCTGTCAAATGTAATGTCTCTCTTCAGAATAAACCCTATCAAGCTATTATTGATAGTGGTGCTTCAATCAGCATGATTGCTCACAAGGCAGTCAAGGAACTTGATTGACTATTGAAAAGGCCTCTAACAGCCTTATTGTTCCTGCTGTTGGAACTTTCACTCGACCTTTAGGAATTATAAAAGACCTGCCAATTAAAATTGATCATATTACTATTCCTCTTACTGTGGAAGTAGTAGACACTACTTCTTACTCCCTTCTTTTAGGAAATGACTGGAATCAAAAAGTGGAAGCAAACTATAACTGGAAAAATGGTTGCTATACTTTTAAATGAGGAAACAAGAAGCATACTATCCCTACACTTATGAAAGTAACCAACCTCTGCCCAGTCAACCTACTGTTACCGCACCAGATGAATTAGACCTTTATGAACCAGAATACTTATATCCCCGAGAAGCTTATACTTTTGATCGAGAAGACTCAGACCAATCTCCTTCACCAGTAGAAAATGAATGGACCACTTATTATTCCCGCCGTAAAAACAGAAAAGCCCCTAAACAGCGTGTCTGTGGAAATTGTGGGTTTCCTGACCACCTCTTTGCAAATTGTCCTACCAACCAATGTAACCGATGCTAGGAATTTGGCCACATCTCTGTTAAATGCCCTAAACAAGCCCCGAGATGTACCACCTGTCCTACTTGTCATGACTCAACCACCTATATAGGGACTGCCCCAATAATGTCTGCAAAGAATGCAGTACATTAGGACATATTGAAGCCTACTGTCCTCTTGCCACTTGGAAAAGACAAAACTTGGTTTATCAGTGTGGATGCACTCTTGATCAAGTTGATAGTAATCGTCTACCTAACCATAGTACTTGCCGTACCCACCATTGTTGTCAATGTAAAGTTCCTAACAGACCTGAAGTCCTTAGACTTCTTGAAGAGAAACTTGTATGCCCTGGATGCTATTCTGACTTTCACTGTGCTCTAGACAGAGAAGACTCTAGAAGTATCCATTTCTTCACCCAAGGTGAAGGATGTGAAATGCTTGTTAATTGCAAAGTATGTAATAAAGCGGATACAAGACCTAGAATGTATCAATTAGACAGTCTTCGGGAGAATTATGGTTTTGTGAATTGGAACACCTCTATGCATACAAGGCTAGCCAGGATATCCAGTATAATCCTAACTATATCCTCTAGACCAGAATCAAATGTTATACTGAATCAACAAAGAATGCCGGACACCAATATGAAATGAACCAGACCAGAATTTACCGACTTGCAAAAATTCTCTTGGATGGAAATGACCAGACCATCGCCCAGGTTTTAGAACCTCTAACCTCTGGCCTCATAACTCAACCTTGGAGCTATGAGGAAATGCAACTTATTTTGCAAGCTGAATCAGACCTATTATCAGAAAATGATATTGACCCGCTACAAGCAATTTTAGATAAATCCTTCAACACTAGCCACCCAGACTATGACCAGAAGTATGCCTTTGCTGTACTTTGAAGAAACTTTACAGTTCCTGTTGACCTTTGCCAGGAATGTTTACATGTTAAACACCAGGAGGAATTGAATGCAAATCAAGGATACTGTGATAATTGCAAACTTCCAGACCCAGAAATTTACTCTCTACCTGCTGAAAAAACAATTAAGGAAATTGATGATGTTTCACAGTTTTATTAGCTTCAACTACAAGTTCAACAACAAGACCAACTGATAAAACAATTACAAGCAAGAATTGAAACCTTGGAAACTACCAATGCTGCTTTATTACACTTTTTCTAGGAAGAAGCCCAAAATGCTCACCAACGGGCTAATGCCTTGGATATGCTTTGTCAAAATTTTTAGAGAATCCTAGGCAGGATCATAAACTACCTGTCGACCCAGACCAGAACCTTATACCAAGATCTGTAAATATTATTACTCTTGAACATGAAGAATATACCCTATCGACCCTGACCTCTTTAAATATTGGGCCACTTAATAAAGAACAAGGCCTAGCTTTTCGGAAATTATTAGAAGAATTTGCAGACCTCTTTGCAAATGATATAACTAAGCTAGAACGAACCAACTTGGTTACTCACCGAATCTATACTGAGGATGTACACCCTATTTGTTCCCGCCCTTATTCTGTACCTCCTAATGAACAAGAATTTATACAAGAAGAAATCCAAAGAATGTTAGAACATAAACTCATTCAACCCTCTGATGGCCCTTGGACCTCACCTGTTATTCTAGTATGAAAGAAAAATGGCAAATTACGATTCTGTGTAGACTACAAAAAAGCAAATGCTGTTACCAAAAAGGATGCTTACCCTCTACCTCGCATTGATGAAATGCTTAATGCCCTTACAGGATGCTCTTGGTTCTCTACTCTCGATCTTGCGAGTGGATATTGGCAAGTTGCCATGGACCCCCGTGACAAAGAGAAAACTGCCTTTACTATACGATACTGAATTTATGAATTTAATGTAATGCCTTTTGGTCTTTGCAATGCTCCTGCAACTTTTCAAAGGCTGATGGATTGTGTATATAAAGGAATTGAATGGAAATTTGTAGTTGTGTACTTAGACGATACAATTGTTTATTCTAAAACATTTGATGAACATTTAACTCATTTAAAAAGAGTATTTAATAGAATTAAACAAGCAGGACTCAGACTTAATATAGAAAAGTGTGTCTTCTGGATGCACCAACTACCATTTCTTGGACACTTAATCTCTGCTAACAGTATTGACCCTGACCCTCAAAAAGTAGAAGCAGTCCAATGGATTCAACCTCCTAAAAACCTTACAGCCCTTCGATCTTTCCTTGGACTTGCAGGATACTATCGTCAATTTATTCAAAACTTTTCATCAATTGCTCGCCCTTTGAATTCTCTTCTACAAAAGAATGAACCCTATCACTGGCAAGACAAACAACAAAAAGCTTTTGAAGAATTAAAATCTAGGCACATTACTGCTCCCATATTGGCCTACCCTAACTTTAAAGAAACATTTATTCTCACTACCGATGCTTCTTACAATAGCTTTGGAGCCACACTAAGCCAACTAGATAGATATGGAAAAGAACACCCTATTGCCTATGCTAGTAAAAGTCTGCAAAAAGAAGAAATGAATTATGCTGCAACTGAACTTGAATGTGCTGTAGTTGTATGGGCTATAGAACATTTTCATAATTATTTAAGCGCTACAAAATTCATCCTCGTTACGGACCACTCAGCATTGAAATGGTTACATACTGCTGAACCCAAAGGAAGAATTGGGTGATGGATCTTGAAGCTTCAACTATACAATTTTGGAATTATTCATAAACCAGGCCGAATTCACTTGAATGTTGATGCCCTCTCACGGCTACCGACTCGGACCAGTGTACCTAATAAATTATATGAATCTTGACCAATATCATAATCTTTACCACTATTTGGACACAGACCAATTTCCAGATGGATTTACTGACCAAAAAAAAACGACTTATGACTCAGGCTAAATATTTTGAAATTAGACATCATCTTCTCTATAAAAAGAATAAAAGAAATCAAGACAGACCTCTTAGAGTTATAAAATGGACAGAAGTTGAACCAGTATTATATATGATGCATAAGCACCCCACTGCTGGACATTTGGGAACTGACGCTATGTATTATAAAATATCTGACCGCTATTATTGGGATCAAATGTATAGAGATATACAAGAATATGTGAAGACTTGTGAGGAATGCCAAAGAAGACAAAAAGGTCATAGAAAAGAACCTTTACACCCTATACAAATAGGAAGAGCTTTCGAACGTGTTGGAATTGACCTTGTAGGCCCTTTGCCTATAACTAAACAAAACAATCGATATATTATTGTCGCTACCGAATACCTGACACGATGGCCAGAAGCTCGTGCTGTTCCAGATGCTAGTGCTAATACACTCGCTCAGTTTATCTTTGAAGAGATAATCTGTAGACATGGAACTCCAAAAATTATCTTATCAGACCAAGGTCGCAATTTTATTAGCGAAACTATTAGAATTCTCTGCGAGAAATTTCTTATCAAGCACAAATTCTCTTCTCCCTACCACCCTCAGACAAATGGGATGGTGGAAAGATTTAATAGAACATTGTGTGAATCACTTGCAAAAGTGAAAGGAGATGATGATTGGGATTTGTATATACCTGCTGTTCTCTTAGCATATAGAACAAAAAGACATGCTACCACAGGATATACCCCCTTTCAACTTATATATGGGAGATATGCTATCTTACCAATCGAAGCACTTTTCCCAGTAGAACCTATAGAAATTGATGATGAAATAGACTTACAAGGAAGTATTCTCCAACGTGCTTATGATTTAATAGAGAAATTACCAAACTACCAGAATCAGGCAAGACAAAATACTGAACGATCACAGCAAAAACAAAAAGTCCGTTTTGATGCCAATATTCGAACAGAGACATTTGAAATTGGTGATAAAGTGTGGATACAAAGAAAGGAACTAGAAGCCTCTCGCTCAGCCAAATTTGAAGATAAAAGATTTGGACCTTTTCTTATCCATGAGAAATTAGACAATGGTGCTTATAAATTACGGACAATAGAAGGAAAAATTTTACAAAAATACTATAATAGTGATCGTCTTGCTAAATATCACGAGCCACAAACTTGGGAACCAGTAGTTGTTATTGATTCCCCTAGAAATTTCTAGAAGAAATTTGATCTACAAGGGGATGAAACACACAATTTAATTCGTAAAACCTCAAAATGTATTTATACAACTACCCCTTTTGGAATTTTCCCAAAAATGACTACCCCTACATTGCAACCTCAAACCTTGTTAGCCCTCCAATACCTTTTTCAGACATGGAAACAAGATAATGCCGCCCAAAATTATGCATTGTGGATTACATCACAATGTGTATGGTTATGTGATAATAATGATACCACTCAGACTATTGACCTTACTAATGTAATTACTTCTTTTCTTGAGCCAGACTCAAATAATTTTCTGAACACTCTAGAAGACACAGAGCAATTAGAAATTAATTTACCAGAAGTAAATGACACAGAAGAAATAAACCCGAACTTGGAACTAGAAGATATACAAGAAGAAGCGTTAACAGTTCCAATTACTAATCAAGAAGAAGTCACTCCTGCCCCATTACCTGAAAAATTAAGCAGGATTATACAAGATATTATCCAACCTTGTGGACCTCTAACTCAGACCTCTACCCCTCCATATACTGGAATAACGTATCAAGAGAAATTGCAGAAAATTCTCAAACGAATTAAAACTCGAACTAGAAACAGACAAGACCAGACTAAGCTGCTCGAAGCTTATTATTATCTTGGTAACCTTATAGACAAGTACCCTGATGCTCATGAAGATATTCAATCTATAATTGAGAAGACTCAAGGAGAAAGAAGAGCCCGAGACACATGGAAGTGTGCCAAACGAATGAAATTGCTTTTCTCCAACCGACCAATAGAAAACATCTCTCGAACAACCCATATTACTTATACAATGATTACGAGGTTAACCGATGCCGAACTTTCTCAAGTCCTTCCCCAAATTAGAACTCACGGAGTTTGTTCTTAAAGGGGAGAGAAATGTTATAGAATAAGTTGTAATTAATTTTGGTAGAAATTAGTTAAGAAATTAGAACTTAATAAGGAAATTTTGTAATAACTGTATTTAGTAATAGTGATATGCGAAATTGATGTGCAATGACACTCAATGATGCTTAGCGATGCTTAACGATGCTTAACGACGCTTAGTGACGCTTAACGACGCTTAGCGACGCTTAATGACGCTTAGTGACGCTTAATAACACTTAGCGACGCTTAACGACACTTAGTGATGCTTAGCTCAATAGATATATAAACCCACCTTATTTCCCTTAGTTTTAGATAGATCCAGACATTGTATTTTATCTTTATCTCTATATTTATTATCCTCCTCCCTTATTATTAATAAACTCTTGGGATTTCTAAGGAACAGACACCTTGGAATAGCCCTCTTGTTAAATTAATAAACTGTCTATTATTTCTTGTTGTTTTATATCGAACTGCCTTAGAGAAGTGTATAGTTTCTTACAGACATAAAAGAAACTATACTTCCCTCTTGCACACCGCTTCACGCCCAAAGTAAGGGATCTCAGGAGCCGTGTGATTGTTACTTTATCGGAATTAAAGAAAGCTTCCAGTACTGTAACAATATGTAAAAAAGGGCTATTTTAATTGATAACACCCCATATTATGTCTTTATTATCTCCATTGATTGCTCAAATTCTCCAATATATAGGTCAGGAACCTCCTGATGAATATTATAATAAAATAGTACAAGTATTTGCATATGAAGGTTATTGGCAGTTGCTGGATTTAATGATGCCATAAAAGCTAAAATTTTAAAATCTAAAATGTCTGGTAAATATATACCTGTTCTAGCTGAATATCCTGCAGGTACAAATATTGATACTTTAATATGATTCTTAGCTTGGTTATAGCATAAATATCATGAAGAAACAATAGGATCACGCAATGCCTCTTTATCCAGATTAGTACAAGAAAAATTTAACTCTACTAATACTCCTCTAACCTATAAAAACAGAATTTATCTTTTATTGTTACAGGTACCAAATAATAACCAGGATGCATTAGCCATATTATGGACTTATTTACCTGATGGATTATTTACAAGAGTAAAAATAACAAATTCTGCAAATATAAATACTTTCTTTATAGCTATTAAAGACACATGGTTTGAGCATAAACCTTCTACTCTTACATATAATGGAGTTAATAGCAATTCATTAGTTCTTATAATTTTATCTAATACAATGCCTAGTAAAAATTTAACTATATATAAAAAAGCATATGACCATTTAGATTTTATAGCTCAAAGACTAGGGTATTTTGAGAATGCATCTAGAGATCCTGATACTTTAGGAAATTTTACCAAAGAAGAATTATATAAAAGATTAGACTATACAAATTACAATATACAATCAAAAAAATTATATGCTACAAAAAAGCCTATAGCTAAAAAAACAACAAAATCAAATAAAGTATTAGTAGAAAGATACTGTTCTATATGTAGAAAAGCTAGTAATACAAAAAAGAATTACCCTAAAGTCTGTGAAGCAGGACACTTCATGTCTAAAAAAACTAAAAAGATTAATAATATTAGTAGTTTCTAATATGAATATATAGACCAAAGTCATTCAGAAAATAATATAAAATATATAAATAATGAAAGCGATCAAGAAGAAAGTGATCAAGAAAATAGTGAGATTGAATATAGAGAAACTAATTGTTTTAATATAAAAAAAAGTGGAATTTCTAAATCTACTATAAAAAAAATCCAAAAAACCAAAAACTAGTAGGTTCAACGAGTCATTGCTTCGCAATAAAAAACTATTAAGGGGCGTGCCATTTATTACATAATATTTTTTACTTAGTAGCCACCTTTACCCATGTATGGTGTGATCATTTTATCTAATTCTAATTGATTAATATAATATATAGACGTGATCACAACCTCTGACCATGTATCTATGGTAAAAATTATGTAATAAATGGCATGCTCCTAATGAAAATCATATATTTTTAGAATCAGTTAATTGATGATCCAGATAAGATCAGCACTATTACCATATTGGGACAATAGTAAATTTTGGGGATAAGTACAATATAAACTTTCATTATATGGTGGAATCTGACATCCTTCGAATGAAAACTAATTTTTTTATTAAGTTAACAGCTCATATCGATTAATTGAAAGTTGTAGAGCTCACTAAGACGCATCTAATGGTGGTTAGATCATTCAAATTGGCCCAGTGTACGCTGAGATATCTCTACAAAATGATTGGCCGACTATATAAAATTTCTAGTTTGTTTACATAGAATTTTATATAGTCAGCCAATCGTTTTTTAGTAATATCTCAGCGTATACTGGGCCGATTTGAATGACCTAACCACCATTAAATGTGTCTTAGTGAGCTCTGCAACTTTCAATTAATCGACATGAGCTGTTAACTTAATAAAAAAATTATTTTTTATTTGAAGGATGTCAGATTCCACCATATAATGAAAATCATAGTAATTTTGCCCCAAATTCTAATATAAAAATAGTGCCGATCTCATCTGGATCAGTAATTAAATATGTTTTAACAAGATATATTTCTCAGAAATTCTAACTGAAATATATACAGATCTTAGTAGATTATTTTCTGAAATAAAAGACTCATTTTATTCGTATCATTCAAAAAAATTATACAAATAAAAAAGTAGACAAAGTATGGGAAAATATAATAAAAAAGTATCAAATTATTTTAGAACCATTTTTCTTTTGCATGCTCAGAAAATGATATTCCAGTATCTCTGACTTCAAGCAATTATTATGAGGGTCTTCTTCTTTAAATTATGCTATAAAGAAGCCCAGTTATATCGAAATTGGCTTGACTCATTAAAAATAAACTTTTTGCAAATAAAAGACCCCAATAATTATGCTACTATTTTATGTAAAGAATATAATTTAGAAATACCCATGCATTACTCGATACAGGTTCAGATGGGTTACATATTTCTGAAAATATCACAAACCATTTTATAAAATATTTTGGGTTAAAAATAGATAGAAAAAAGGTTTATAGACTAACAGGTACTATAGGCAAAAAACAATCTATTGGGAGCTTTTCTGATATACCTATTACTATAGGTATTGGAAATGATACCTTAACAATTTTGGATGAGTTTTCAGTTTTACCAACAGGAAAAGATAATAATGGTAATAATATATCATTATTTATTCTTAGTACTAGATGGCAACATTGAGCTGGCTGGGAACCTATAGTAAAGGGTGAGTTTATAGCATCAGTTAATGGAAAAAGTATTACTATTCTACTTTTTGTTTATAATAAAGATGAACCCAAAAAAAATTAATTAAGACCCAAAGGATCATTGCTTTGCAATATATATCACAAGTTCGAAATATTTCTATATGGGAGAAATATATAAATCAATTTTTTTCTAAATCATAACCCTTTGGATCTATATATTAGGATAGAACTTACTTCTCTTCTAATTCATGAATAAGCCTATATATAGTACCATCTCGGATATATTTTTTTAATGTAAACTCAAATAAATTTCTAGATTTATTTTCCATATCTATCTTAATTTGATTGCATTCTATATTTTTCTGTCGCTTAATAGTTTTTAAGGTTTTCTTAGTTAATTTAATAAATTCTTAATATAAATTATCTGTAGCTTCTTTGATTTTAGCATTAATCTCTTCTTCAGAGTATTGTGGAACAATGGCCCTTTGGGTTTTAATTACTTGTATATTAGTATTACAAAGCAAGGTATTAGGGGATGAATTAGAGATTCGAGACTTTTTTTTTCTTTGATACCTATCAACTTCATGTTTTAAAAATGCCTCTATAATAGGACTAATACTACTTGCTTCACTTTCTGATAATGGCTTTTTTTTTTTTGAGTTGTAAGCTGATTCCATCCAGCTTTTATTAATGAAGAAAGTAGTTGGATAAGAAGATTTGAATAATTTTTATTAAAAGTCATAGAATATTATAAAATATATTTTCATAAAAAATTATAATTTTTTAAAAAATATCGGTAATTATAAAATTTCATAAAATTTTATAAAATTTCACTGCGAAGCAGGGGCACTTTGTGCTCTAAATATTATATAAAAATTTTTTATAACAGAAGATCCAAAAGGTCATTGCTTCACAATACTCCAATTCTATTTTGATAACAGTTACCGACTTTATATATTAATATTGTTTTTATAAGAATGTGATCTCAAGATCACATACTACATTATACAAAGTGCAATATGCAGCACAATAGTCACATGACATTGTGACCTGTGAGGTTATGTACTACCAATTTGAAATACTAACAAATACTATTTTGATAACAATTACTAACTTTATAAATAATATATAATATAATTATACAAAGCATAATATAGTAGATATATAATATTGTAATTTGGATATAATATACTATTAACTTGAAATATTTATTTTTAAGAAAAATGAACTAATATAGTATCAATTTCTTCTTAACTTAATTTTAAAATTGATAAAGCTGAAATTGATTTAATATATTGAATTTTATTTTTACCAATTTCACTAAATAAATTATAAATTTTTTGTACTCTGCTAATGAAATTAAATTACCTATTGGAATATAGTTTTGAGTTGGAATAAGTAAAGCCTCAAGATTAGGTTCTATCTAATCTGTAGCTAGATTTTGTAGTAATGGTATTGGAGCTATAATGGGATTTTGGATATTAAGTTTACATAGAAATTTCAATTTAAGTATGCATCTCAATCTTGAGTCTTTTTGAAATTATCTTTTCCACACCTTAAACATGGATGTATATAGGTGCTAGTAATCTGTTGTTTGTATCAATATACCAGATCTTCTGTTTAAATATTATTCATATTTATATACTATGCTTGGTGATAATACTTGTGATTATTTACATAACTTTGGTAAAGTTTGTGGATGTGGTTGTTGACGACCTAAAGAGTGCCATGAACATTGGAAGGCTAAGATACATATTTCATGTAAAGTTTGTAGTAAGCCTACTAGTTCTGAACCTGGATTATATAGAAAACATACTAAAGGATATTATGTTATAAAATGTTTAGATAAGAAAAAGGCTTATAATGGTATTAGGTGTATTGATGTTAAGTGACATGAAATTTATTTTTTAGTCATCATTCAATTTAGCTATATAAATAAAAAATAGATGATTCTAGCTATGTAAAAATATACACCAAGCTAATGAGTATAAAAATAATATAAAATATATCAGGATGACAAATAAAATGATTTTTAAGCATCACTCATATACTTTAGTATCCAGGGTGTGGAAAAAGTGTTTCAGAACCTTCCTTTTTATCCTACTGTCTTGCAGCTACATAAAATTTTCCTCATATATTTCTATGAAAGCATATTCAGGTCCTTAGCTATCTTCAAAACAAAATTATATATAAAAAAAACTACTTTTGCATCTACCAACTTACTATGTGCAAACTCCCTATCTGACTTAACATTGAGTTTTCAACTAACTCATTCAATAAATCCTCCACCTCTTGTTTCTTCTGTTTTTTCTGCTCTCTGTCTTTTCTTTTAGCCTCTATAAGCTCCGAATCAAGTGGCTCCTTGTTTCGAACTTCAAAATCTTTATGTTTTCTTTTCAGAGATCTCTTTATACTGACTCCTTTTTCCCACTTAATAACTTCATTATATCTTTTCTTCTAGATAACATGATAGAAACCTTCTTGTACTATATACAGAATCGCATCTATACAAATTCTTGCGTCTTTCTAAACAGTCTCTTCTTATACAATAACTCAAGTTTTCCCTTTCTACAAGACCACTTAAATAAACTTCTCTTTCCTTGAAATGAACTTCTTTACTGTCACTTAACAGGATTTCACTTAAGTTCCAGGCACTTAGCATGAGTCTTGCTTCATCCGAAAGTACTACTCATATAGCACTTAGTGTTGTGTTTTTCATTTTCTGCTATATCTACTCTGCAAAAATACACTGAATTAAATGTCTCATGGTTTTCTTAGTCTTCTTCTTGCACAAAATGCAGTTTGGTGACTTATAAACCAAGACTTATGAGCATGCAACTCATTTAATATTTGAATAAATTGGAACATTCCTTTGATTCATAAAGTTAATTTGAAACTATTCTCCATTCTTCTATATTTAACTCCTCCCAATTCTTTAAGCCTTGCCTATCTGTAAGACCAGTTTAGCTTATCACTATTATGATTATATTCTGCTGCTAGACTTTTACTTGAAAGGAAACATTTTTCCTCAAAGGCTCTTCTCTTTAGCCACATTATAAACTTATGCGAACAGTTGTCGATATGTTTTCCATTCTACTAAAAAGATGCATTCCAACGTGTGGGGTTAGTGGGTATCCACTTTTAGTCTTCTTTCAGATATGCTACTTCTTTTGCTAACTTGTCTGCAAGTTCGTTTCATACTATACCATAGTGAGCCTTTACTTTACAAAGCTCTACAAAGAGATTTTTGACTTGGACGACCTTATAGATCTTGTTAAGAATTGATCTGTTTTTTAATTTAAGACTCTTTTTGAAGCTTTATAACCTAAACACACTTTTAATACTGCTAATTACTACTAAACTATCCATCTTAACTACAACTACAGAATCTGATTTTATTACTAACAATGTATAAAGAATTGCAACCAATTCAGATTTCGTCGATAAAGGCCAATCGGCCATCTTGATTTTCCCTACCAAATTTACTATCTCTTCCTTTCTATCTGCTATATTTGCCCAAAAATAAGCTACCCTTTTTGGCCAAAAGTTACACAAAAAATCGTAGAGGTGGCTTATTTTCAGATTGTTAAATTTTTTGAAAAATTGAAAAACTACTAATAAAAAGTTGTCCAAATGCCATGAAATTTTTACTGTATGTGTATTTCATTGCACTGAACAACTTTACTTATTTGACCTTTTGAAGTTTATATAATAAAAAAAAAGTTTTATATATAGCGGCTGTTAACAATTTTTTTAAAAATTTTTCTGAAAATCTGGGGGTAGCTTCTTTTAGAAATAGCTTATTTTCAGAAATCTACAGTACTTGTATCCAAGCAAAACCCATTCTATCTTCAATACCTTGTACCAAGAACCCCAATATATTGTTTTCAACCATGCCTAACAGTAAATTCGTGATTTTTCTATTTAACACTTGTTTTTTAATTATTTCAAATTCTACACTATTAACTTTTATCGCCATAGCTACTCTTTTTTGTACTATTTGGATCTTTAGGTGTACTTTTATATACAGTATGCTGATAATAGTCCAAAGGAGATGATATTAATTTTTTTCTGACTATGCCGTTTACACTGCTAATACATTCTTTTATTTCTATTGAGAATTGGCAGTCATTTTCTTTTCTGCCTTTATTTAAAATACAACCTTTACACCTATTTATTCTAACTGCACCTTCACTTTTTAGGTTTTGATCCAGTGTTTTACTATGACTTTGTATCTGAACATTTTGCTTATACATTCCAGAAAGTGTGTAGTTGAATTTTTCTTTCTTACCACTATTCAATCCTTGCACCTTTTATCTTTACGAACTTTTTTTCTTATTGGCGATGTAAACTTATTACTTTACCTTTTAGTTAATATTCCTTTTAAAGCTCCCTTGAGGACTCGTTTACCAAAACCCTTTCTTCGATCCTACTAAACAAATTAGGTGTTTTCCGCCTCATGCTACTTTCCCTTATACCTCTAACTTGTTGTCAAGACATCAAACCTATGCCTGTCGGGTCTATTGACTAGTTCAGTAATACCAATTCCAAACTAACCCTTGGGTTCATTGAGTTCTTTATCATTCTTTCATCCAAAAAACTTACAATTGCAATCTCCTTGTACATACCTCATTCTGAATGCTTTGAGTTTCAAACTTTAAATTGATTAGTTTGCATTTTTCGATCACATTGTATGATAGATTTCCCTTCCAGAAAGTAGGATGTCATGCATTAAAAGGCACCTTATATACATCCTGTAGAATAATAGCCTTGATTGCATCTTGTTTTATTCTTAGATCTGCCAGGCTTTCTAAACCTTTACTACTATTTAGTTTTTTTAAGAGACTTGTTACCAGTTTAGCCAACAAAGAGCTTGCAATATTATATCATTTGGTGCGGTTTGCGCTATGTCTAAATTTTTTTTACATAGTGAATTATTGGCTAGTATATACATTCTAGGTCCTTTTCTAATAGAGCTGTGGCCTGCAAACATCAGCGAATTATATATACACAATCTTACATAAGATATTACGGCCTGTAATATTACAAAAATCTTACGATCGATGCAGTAGATTACATAATATATTATGCTATATTAAGGTAATATTACGGTTATTATTTCAAAATATTTCAAAATATATTGCAAATAAAAAAATGCAAATTACCCCCTACAGGGGTCATGTACTCATAAACTAAAGCGCACAGGAGGTATTATTTTGATATTTTCGCATTGTTTCGAATATTTTGCAAATTTTCGCAAATTTTTAAAAATTTTTAAAAAATAAATAAACGATATACATATACATATAATCATATTTTTTTACAAGTTTTTGCAATATTTCGCACAGTTTCACAATTTAATATATAATTTTATATTTTTTATGAGTAAATCTATGGACCATCCCCATAGATTTTGTTAAATACCATCCCCTCTAAAATAAAAAAATTTAAAAGTTTGAGCGAAGATATCTTGACAACCATCTAACTAAATTCAATGAACTTTTTTTATTTGAATTCTATGCATTTATAGAATTCAAATAAAAAAAAGTTCATTGAATTTAGTCAGATAGTTGTCAAGATATCTTCACACAAAGTTAGAGAAAAATCAAAACGTCTATCAAAATAAAAGCTGCGCCAAGATTTTTTTAAAACTTTGAGCAAAGATATTTTGACAACCATCTGACCAAATTCGATGAATTTTTTTTTTATTTTAATTCTATGCCTTTATAGAATTAAAATAAAAAAAATTCATCGAATTTGGTCAGATGGTTGTCAAGATATCTTTGCTCAAAGTTTTAAAAAAATCTTGGCGCAGCTTTTATTTTGATAGACGTTTTGATTTTTCTCTAACTTTGTGCGAAGATATCTTGACAACCATCTGACTAAATTCAATGAACTTTTTTTTATTTGAATTCTATGAATTCATAGAATTCAAATAAAAAAAAGTTCATTGAATTTAGTCAGATGGTTGTCAAGATATCTTCGCTCAAAGTTAGAGAAAAATCAAAACGTCTATCAAAATAAAAGCTGCGCCAAGATTTTTTTAAAACTTTGAGCAAAGATATCTTGACAACCATCTGACCAAATTCGATGAATTTTTTTTTATTTTAATTCTATAAAGGCATAGAATTAAAATAAAAAAAAGTTCATCGAATTTGGTCAGATGGTTGTCAAGATATCTTTGCTCAAAGTTTTAAAAAAATCTTGGCGCAGCTTTTATTTTGATAGACGTTTTGATTTTTCTCTAACTTTGTGCGAAGATATCTTGACAACCATCTGACTAAATTCAATGAACTTTTTTTTATTTGAATTCTATGAATTCATAGAATTCAAATAAAAAAAAGTTCATTGAATTTAGTCAGATGGTTGTCAAGATATCTTCGCTCAAAGTTAGAGAAAAATCAAAACGTCTATCAAAATAAAAGCTGCGCCAAGATTTTTTTAAAACTTTGAGCAAAGATATCTTGACAACCATCTGACCAAATTCGATGAATTTTTTTTTATTTTAATTCTATAAAGGCATAGAATTAAAATAAAAAAAAGTTCATCGAATTTGGTCAGATGGTTGTCAAGATATCTTTGCTCAAAGTTTTAAAAAAATCTTGGCGCAGCTTTTATTTTGATAGACGTTTTGATTTTTCTCTAACTTTGTGCGAAGATATCTTGACAACCATCTGACTAAATTCAATGAACTTTTTTTTATTTGAATTCTATGAATTCATAGAATTCAAATAAAAAAAAGTTCATTGAATTTAGTCAGATGGTTGTCAAGATATCTTCGATCAAAATTTTAAAATTTTTTATTTTGATTGGGAGGATGGCATTTAACAAGACCTATGTGGATGGTCCATAGATTAGCTCAACTTTGAGCAAAGATATCTTGACGACCAACTGACAAAATTCGATGAATTTTTTTTTATTTTAATTCTATAAAGGCATAGAATTAAAATAAAAAAAAGTTCATCGAATTTGGTCAGATGGTTGTCAAGATATCTTTGCTCAAAGTTTTAAAAAAATCTTGGCGCAGCTTTTATTTTGATAGACGTTTTGATTTTTCTCTAACTTTGTGCGAAGATATCTTGACAACCATCTGACTAAATTCAATGAACTTTTTTTTATTTGAATTCTATGAATTCATAGAATTCAAATAAAAAAAAGTTCATTGAATTTAGTCAGATGGTTGTCAAGATATCTTCGCTCAAAGTTAGAGAAAAATCAAAACGTCTATCAAAATAAAAGCTGCGCCAAGATTTTTTTAAAACTTTGAGCAAAGATATCTTGACAACCATCTGACCAAATTCGATAAATTTTTTTTATTTTAATTCTATAAAGGCATAGAATTAAAATAAAAAAACATTCATCGAATTTGGTCAGATTGTTGTCAAGATATCTTTGCTCAAAGTTTTAAAAAAATCTTGGCGCAGCTTTTATTTTGATAGACGTTTTGATTTTTCTCTAACTTTGTGCGAAGATATCTTGACAACCATCTGACTAAATTCAATGAACTTTTTTTTATTTGAATTTTATGAATTCATAGAATTCAAATAAAAAAAAGTTCATTGAATTTAGTTAGATGGTTGTCAAGATATCTTCGCTCAAACTTTTAAATTTTTTTATTTTAGGGGGGATGGTATTTAACAAAACCTATGGGGATGGTCCATAGATTTACTCATTTTTTATTTATTATTATTATATATTATATTTTACATTTATTAAATATACATTTTTAATTAATATTATATACTTTATTATATATTATGTATTATTTTTACATTAGGGGCATGCCATTTATTATGTAATATTTTTTACTTAGTAGCCACCTCTACTCATGTATGGTGTGATCATTTTATTTAATTCTAATTGATTAATATAATATATAGACGTGATTACTACCTCTGACCATGTATCCATAGTAAAAATTACGTAATAAATAGCATGCCCCTTATTACAAATATTTTAAACTACTTTCGCACTTCATCGCATTTAATTCCATTACTATATACAAAAAACTAGCCCTAAACACTTGTTTTCACTCACCCTACAGTTAGCTATAAAAAAATAAACTATTATATTCCTTATATTCACTCATTCACTTATATTTGCTTATATTCGCTCATATTTGCTACTTTTTGCAAAGTGCTTGAAAGTTAGAATTAGTGTTTTTGTAAAGTGCTAAAAAAGTCAGGTCGTTTTCTTGTAAGTTCTGAAAAAAGTAAGGAATAAATAAAATAAATTAAAAAAATAAGTAAAAAAAACTAACAAAAAACAAACCCGAAAATATCAAAAACAAAAACAAAAAAAAATAAACTACTGTATTATATTTGCTTATATTCGCCTATATTCGCTTATATTCAATTATATTCGTTTATATTCATGACTTCTTGCAAAGTGCCAGAGATGTTAGAATTAGTGTTCTTGTAAAGTGCTGGAAAAGTCAAATTGTTTTTGCATAGTTCTGAAAAGGATAAATAAAATAAAATAAAATTAAAAAAATAAGTAAAAAAAAGAAAACACAAAAAACAAAAATGTAAGCAAACTAAGTAAAAAATAAATGAAGCTCCAAATTTTCATTTTCTTGAAGTAAGAGTTTGTGATCTTGCAATTTAGAAATCGTTGAAAGTTTTTGCAAAGTACCAAAATAAAATAAATTAATAAAAATAAAACAAAAAACAAAAACAAAAACATAAAACGAAAAAATAAATTAAATGAAACCTTGCAAAAACTTGCAAAAACTTGCGTTCTTGAAATTTAGAAATTGCTAGAGTGTGTTCTTGCAAAGTGTTGAACTTGCGTTCTCAAAATTTAGAAATTGCTAGAGTGTGTTCTTGCAAAGTGTCGAAGGCTGAGTTGGCTTGTGCAAAGTGCCAAAAAGTTGTTGGATTTCTTGCAAAGTGCTAGTGGTAAAGTATAAAAATAAATAAAAAAAATTTAAAAATTAAAAAATAAAAAAAACAAAACAAAACTAAAAAAAATGAAACGAAACCAAAAAAAACAAAAAGAAAATAAAGAAACAATATAAAATTGATAGAAAATCTAAATTATAAACAAAAAAAATAAACAAAGATCTAATCTGATCTTGTAGTACAATTATCAAAAATCATCGAAACATTTTGAAAATATTAGTCAAATGCATTCTTGATATGATTCAGGTTACAGATCGTTCTAAAATATTTTGAAAGTATTCAAAATATTAAAAAAAAAGAAAGAGAAAAAAAAAGAGAAAAAAAAGAAGAAAGTGAAAAAAAAAGAGAGAAAAAAAAAAGAGAGAAAGAAAAAAAAGAGAGAGAAAAAAAAGAGAGAAAAAAAAAGAGGAGGGGTAAAAAAGAGAGAGGGTAAAAATAGATCAAAATGGGCTTTTTTTTTTTAAGTTTTTTGGCACAATTTGTAGAATATATTTTTATGATCCTTAGTAGGTTGTGGAGTGGTTGTGGATTAAACGGGCTTAAAAGATTTTGAACTTATCAAAAAAAATTTTTTTTTTTTATCTGGTGATCCAGGTTGAAATTTTTGTGACAGGTCAAAACACTATGTAATTGTTAAAGATCTGTTAATCACTATATATCTTTACAATTAAAAAGTGAAAAAAAAATCAAAATAGAAGATCTAATTATAAACAAACAATCTAATCTGATCTTGTAGTACAGAATTTGAATATTGTTGAACTATTTCGAACTATTTTGAAAAATCAGTCTAATGCACAATCCAGGTTACAGATCTAGCTTGGTTTCTTAATCCTAAAATATTTTGAAAGAGTTCGAAATATTTTGTAACATATTTCGAAATATTTCAAAATTACTTTAATTACTGATCCAGATAAGATCAGCACTATTTTTATATTAGAATTTGGGGCAAAATTACTATGATTTCATTATATGGTGGAATCTGATATCCTTCAAATGAAAAATAATTTTTTTATTAAGTTAACGCTCATATTGATTAATTGAAAGTTGTAGAGCTCACTGAGACACATTTAATGGTGGTTAGGTCATTCAAATCGGCCCAGTATACGCTGAGATATCACTAAAAAACGATTGGCCAACTATATAAAATTCTATGTAAACAAACTAGAAATTTTATATAGTCGGCCAATCATTTTGTAGTGATATCTCAGCGTACACTGGGCCAATTTGAATGATCTAACCACCATTAGATGCGTCTCAGTGAGCTCTACAACTTTCAATTAATCGATATGAGCTGTTAACTTAATAAAAAAATTAGTTTTCATTCTAAGGATGTCAGATTCCACCATATAATGAAAGTTTATCCCCAAAATTTACTATTGTCCCAATATGGTAATAGTGCTGATCTTATCTGGATCATCAATTAATAATATTTCAAAAATTTGATATTTCAAAATATTTCAAAATATATTACATAATATTTTGCTTATATTACAGTTCGTAAGACCTTATATAAAATTATGCTATTATAAATTTGCTGATGAAATATACTCTAATTTTGAAAGAAGCACCTAATTGTTTATATAGCTTAGCTGACTGGCTATCACCTTTTTCTTTTCTAATAAGTGCGTAAACAATCCAACAACCTTCTTTACTTTCTTTTTAATGCTAGCTAAATCTTTGGATATGTGCAAGTATACACACAAAAATTTGATATCACATAATTTTGGTTCTGCAAATAATTTCGTCTTACAGAAAAAACACAACTTTCTTTCTTTAAGAGCTTCGAGTTGATTATTACTAGCTTGAACTTGCTACTATTAATTTTGATATCATTAATATGGAAGAACTGCTTTACAATATTAATTGTTCTTTCTAATTGCTCCTTTGAGCCTGCGATCCATGTTGTGTCATCAGCATATACTAGAACAGTCTGCCGTATGTTTAAGCTTCTTTTCTTGTCTATATTTGCTTTGAAAATATTTACTTCCGCAATGTAGCCCAAGGACTTGTTCTTCTGAACCCTAACTAACAGAGGATCATAGAAAATTCTTCACATCAAGAGAGAAATAATCTCGCCTTAGTCGATCCTATTCTTAGCTATGAACTTCTCTGTTAAGGCCACAATCTGTTATTACTCGCATACACCTCTTACTGAATAAGTTAATGACAAAACTAATTACAATTCCTGAAAGCCTTATTCTCCACATAGTTTTTTCAAGCATTACCAGATTAATGAAATCAAATGCCTTCTTTATATCTTGGAAAAGGAGCCACATTTCCTTCTTTTTCTCATGGGCCTCTTCAAGGAGCAAGTTTAGGATATGAATAGGTTCCTTTGTCGAATTTTCTGGTAGACCTGCAAAATTAGATTCTTGCAAAACGTTCTTGTCTTTAATTATTGTACTTAATCTCTTCGTTATAGTTCTTGTTACACACTTGTGGAAGGTTTCCGATAATGCAATTGGCCTTATTCTATTCAACTCAAAACCCAATCTTCCCTTTACAAATCGTATAAATTTGTACTACTTTCCATTTGTTTGGAATATTTCCCTGCACTAGACAGACATTTGCAAAATTTTTGAAAGCCGTATATTGTAAAGATATAAAGTTATACCTATTTTCTTTTTATATTATTATTCTATTCTGATTATCATTTTTAGACATCTATTCGTAGTCAACATATATATTTAGTAAGAGTTAACACAGCTCTATATACCGGTATATATAGTACTATAGCTTCTTAGTATGGTAAATGAAATTACCTGTTTATCTGGTTTAACAAGTGCAGATATGGCAGATTGGCCAAATATTATATTTCTGTCAGAAATTGGATTTCTGCCAGATCGTGCATTTCGGCACGAAATGCACTTTGGTAACAGTTAAAACTGGTATAAGAGTAAAATTAGCACAGTAATGTAAAAGTATAAATATGATATCTCTTGTCTTTAGAACAAGACAGCTTTGGTAGCTCCAGAAAGAAAGAACTTAAGTAGAGTTCATAACTTTTGAAATTAGAGTAGAATTGTTATAAGTTAGTAACTCCTCCGATTAATAATTGAATAAACTATTAATATTATAAACTGATACTTTCCCATTATGTAAATTCGTATTGAAGTATAAATCTCATGTGACCTCATATTAGAGTCTTGTGACATAATCAAGAGACTCTAGTTGACCTTAGTTAATCAGACCAAGTTTATTACCATCTTCCATGACTCTCTGACCCTTGAGACCTGGACCCAATTCACTGCACTTCTTTTTGCCTACTGATTTAAGGTTTAGAAGTCTTGAGTGTCGAGTTGAGTTGATTTAGTTAGTGTATTAGTGTATTGTGATTAGGGCAGTGTTATTAATCACCTAATTATTTTTTATCAGAGGCCTACCCCCTCCCTCTTTCTTAATATATAAATAGTAGGTTCTTATATATAGGTTTAACTTTTTTTACCCCCTCCCCCTCTAAAAAATCATCTAATTTTTGTCACTCCCCTTATAGTTAGGGGTAGATTAATATTTTCACCTTCTCAATATACTCTAAGATCTGCTTGCTTAATTAACTCATAAGTAAAATTGGATACCCCTGGTGCTAAATTTGTTCTAACCTTATTAAGCATTAGGAGCTATTTCTCTAACTCTACTAGTAATAAAACTGGCTCATACTATTTTTCTTGAATCCTACTTAACGGTTGATAAATACTTTTCACTCTTTATTCAGTAGGTCTATCCGAGGATTCCTCTTTCTGAACTGTTCCTTAAAATGCTTGTTGGTCTTGAATAGAACTTCACTAGGTTTAGAAATTAGAGGGTATCCATAAATAACATTATGTACTCCCTCATAGTAGCGCTTGACCCCCCTACTATATAAAAAAAATTTTCAAAATCTGTATATTTATATATAAAATTTTACAAAAACTTGAATATATTGTGATACAAATCCTGATTTGGATGATTTAGATACCATTCAATTCGTCTCAGTGAGATGAATTCAATGATACCAAAATTATTTAATTTGGATCACTAGATCAATAGTTATTCACAAAAAACTATTGATTTTATAGTTATTGTTGTAGCTGAAGCTGGAAACGGCTGAAGCTGGAAATTTTAAATATTTTAATATGAAATTTACAAAAAATTTTGAAATGCATTTTGTACAATTTTTTTTATAGTTAGATTAGAATTTAGGGTTAGAGTTTATAATAAAAGAGTATAGTTGGATTTTAGCAGGGCTTATAGTTTTAAATCAAGACCTCTAATTTCCAGCTTCAGCTATTTCTAGCTTCAGCCACGACAGTTATTTTATAAGAAAACATAATAACTAATAGTATTTGGCCAATAACTTTTGATCCAGTATCCAAATGAAATAAAATTGATACTATTCAACTCCTCTCACAAAGATGAATCGAATAGTACCAAAATTATTAAATTTGGACTAATGGATTAGTTTTTAGACGATTTTTTCTAAAAAAATTGCATTATATTTTTTTGACTCCTACTTAAAAGAAAAACGTTATATTTTTCAGACCTTCTCCTCCTCCTCTTGTATAACATTATTTCTGGATGCCTCTTATAGAATTTACAAGTTCAATATAATGCTTTTTTGGGCTTTGTAATACTCCTGCCATGTTTCAGAAATAATGAATTGAGTATATAATAGAATTGCTTGGAAATTTGTATTTTTGAATATTCGATGACTATGAATAAAGTATTTTAAAGGATCAAGCAAGCTAATTATGCTTTATTATTAAGAAATATAATTTCTAGATTCAATGATTTCCTTTTTAGAATATATAATTGCACCTAGTGAAATAGCTCCTGATTCTACAAAAATCAAAGCTATACAAAAGACTCAACTACTACAGAATATAATCCAACTTCACTTATTCTTAGTATTTTTTTTTAGGACTTTGGCAGTCTTGCCGAAATCTTATAGATTTATTATTACTAAAAATTCCTTTTTAATACATTTACAATCATTAGACTTCGACCTCATTCGGCTACAAAATAAATTTTGTACCCAGATACAACTAGCCGCATCGGCTTACGTATAAGCCAAAAAAAAATTCGTTAGCTATAGTTACAAACCAACTATGCTTCATAATCTACTTCTTCAAAAAACTCCTTCTCTGAGCTTCTCATAAAAAAGAATAAAAACAAGAAGAAGATTAAAATAGGGGGACAAAACTAAATACCTAACAAAATTAACCAAAAACCAAAATTATACATTCAAGAAAAATAAAACAAAAAGAAAACCAAAAAAAAAGCAAAGAAAAAATAGACTATGAAGGTATTAAAAAGCGATAAAAATTATATAATACTACGCAAGGAAACGCCCCATCAAAGTATTATATGTACATAAACGAAAACTAAAAGAACATTCTAGAATTTATTTTCTGCAGATCAGTCTACTCCATTGCGCCACGTCTCATTACGTGTCCGTTCCTGTTTATTCACCTGCATGCTTTCTTCCCGATTAGAATAGGAACAACAATGCTGATCTTTTGGAGGGGGTACAACGAATTTTCCACTTTTTATCCAAAATTCCAGAAAAAAAGACTTTGAGCGAGAATATGATAGTAGGAGTATGGTCAAATATGTTTTTGTAGCCAAAACCTTTAGAGAGTGTGTTGAAAAACTCATTTTTTTAGTTCACCACCTAGTCAGACTATAAAAACCTTCGTCGACGAAGAAAAAATGTTTATATCTCCACCAGAATTTCTTGTACCAAGGGCACCCACTGAAAGTTATCTTGCACAACTGATGCTTCTGGCTTGCTTGCCAAATATATAAAGGAGTCCCCCAAGAGTTAAACAAAAAAGGTTAACCTTTATAAAAACCAGTATTATATTTGCTTCGTCTTTTACTAAAAAAAAATTTTTGCTTTTTGTTTGCTTAAAATTTTGAACAAGTGATCGATGGGAAGAGTTGCATGGAATCATCCCTTATTCTTAGTATTAGCTGAATATTATAAACAATTTATTTAAAACTTTTCTGCTATTACTAAACTATTGAATCAATTATTACAAAAAGATGAGCTATACTAATAGACTTCTATTCAACAAGAAGCTTTTGATAAATTAAAAGACTAACTTATTGTACACCTAAATTAGCCTATCCTGATTCTTTATTTTGGCTATCAATGCTTTGTACTATGGATTTGGTACTACTTTTAGCTAATTAGATCAAAACCAAAAAGAATACCCAATTGCCTATGCAAGTAAAAGTCTACAAAAAGAAAAAGTAAACTATGCGCAACTGAATTAGAATATGCTACTGTAGTATAGACAATTGAATATATATCTAGGTGCTACTAAATTTATTTTAGTTACAGACCACTTATATTAAAATAGCTATACACTACTGAACCTAAAGCAAGAATTGGAAGATAGATTCTTAAACTCTAGCCTTACAACTTTGAGATCTTTTACAATTATAAAAATCCACTCTAATGTTGATGCTCTATTATGTCTACTGACCCAAACAATTAAATCACCCAAATTATAAACTTAGATTGATATAGCCAACTTTACAATTATATAGAATTAGACAAAGTACTAGAAGAATTTACAGATTACGAAAGAAAACAATTAATCAACCAGGCTCAATATTTTGAAATTAAACATAACCTTCTATATAAAAAGAACTGAAAAGATTCAGAATACCCTCTTTCAAGTTATTAAATAGACAAAAGTAGAATTGATTCTATACATAATGCATAAATACCCTACTGCTGGACATTTAGGAACTAATACTATATATTATAAAATAGCTAAATAATATTATTGGAATCAAGTGTATCAAGTTATTCAAGAATATGTAAAGACTTGTGAGATATATTAGAAGAGACAAAAAAGACAAAAAAATAATCTCTTTATCCTATCCAAATAGGACATGCTTTGAAAAAATTTTAATTTGATTTTGTAGAACCCTTACTAGTAACTACTCAAACCCAATTGTTATCATAGTTGCTACAGACTATTTAACAAGATAGCCAGAAGACAAAGCTGTACCAAATACTAGAGCTAATACTCTTGTTCAGTTTATTTTTGAAGAAATTATTTGTAGATATAGAATTCCAAAAATTATACTTTCTGATCAAGAAAGAAACTTTATTAGTAAAACTATATGAATTTTGTATAAAAGGTTTTTCATTAATTGGTGATCCACCAGTCAACCAGAGAGTCATCATAGTAAAAAGTGACTCAGATTACTATATAAATTTACTATAGTGCGAATGTGGCGTGCACGTATTTAAAACTTTTTTTTATACTAAGTTAATCATCTTTCTGGCTTAAGAGACTTTTGTAAAGCTCATTAAAACGCATCTAATGGTGGTTAAAGCGTCAAAATCGGCTTAGTAAATGCCAAGATATCTTTAAAAAAACCTTTCTTTTACTATGTAAATTTTCTTGCAAATAATAGTATTGTTTGCAAGAAAATTTACATAGTAAAAGAAA
>QKWP01002807.1:0-48663 GCA_003550325.1 Gigaspora rosea | reverse complement strand
ATTTCATATATTACATTTATATCATTTATACTATATATTTTATTAGTAATAGATATAGCATTTATTGCACATGTAATAGATATAGTCCGTTACATTTGTGAAAAACAAAAATGTATAAAAGCGGCCGATGTGGACCCCAAGTTCAACATCGAGTCTTCATACTCTTTCAATAATAAAAACAACTATTAACTACACAAATTAAACAATTATTAGTATCCTCATATACTTCTAATTGTAGCCTCTTTCGTAATTGCAAATTGCCTTAAATCTTCTTTGTTAAGTTTTATTAAAAAACGCCTTCCGACTTAGATATATCACAGTAACAAAGTGAGGTTACACAAAGTGTTCACTGTCTAAGATCGCTCTAGTTACCTAATATCTTTGAAGAAGTGGATATAGGATAACACTGTATTTATATAAAAATTTATATGAGTATTGCACCTCATCTCGAAAAACCAATTTCTTCCAAAAAAAACCAATTACAAACCAATTCCTGGCAGGTTTTGAAGTTGTAAAATCCAGTTTCGAAGAGTAATAAGCTACCAACGATTGGTGTATCAATCTATATTTATCTGATATTATCACTATTTTAAAATTTGTTTGATTTGTATGTTGATCAAAATTTCTAATTATCACTAAAATTTAATTAGTGATGTGAAACAAATCTGCTCATATGCGAGTTCACAGATTTATGATATCATAAATGTGACTGGCTAGTGGTAGTTTTCAATTTTTGCTAGTAGAGAAGATAAAGGAGTCCAATAATGACTAATGAGAAGATAAAAATATAAAGTTTGAGGAATATATTAATAGTTTTTTAGGGTATTAGGCTTATTATTAATTTTTTTCCTAAATTAACAATTATGAGTTATATAGTGCTAGTAAGAATTAATTAATCTGGGTCAGTATTATTATTTAATTTGATCAATCTAAGTAATTGATTTAATAAGATATATATGATATAATTAATTAAACATCAGGGATTTATTATAATAACAATAATAAAAGACTATACTAAAATAATATAACAACAAAATAAAAAATACAATTAAACTAAAACTACAATTCTATGAAAATCTGATTCTTATTATAACTACAGTCATTCTCCCATATAATCATCTTCTATATAGTTACAAACTCTACATAATTACACCAAACTACAATACCATTCTTTATATTAAAAATACCTCTATACAGTCACAATTATAATTATAATCACTACACTTTTTTTTAGAATTTGTTGGCCGATTTTTATATTAAAATTACTTTTTTACAATCATAATTAGATATACATACATATGAGCAATTTCTTAAATTTAGAATTAAATTAAACTAGTGTCATCAAACACATTTATATCATGTAAGAAATAATATTTATAAATGAGTTAATCATCTTGAACAAATAAGAAAATAAATAGTATTTTGGTTTATACTGTTGTAAATACTATTATTAAGGCGTTCTCAATCAATGAGTCAAAGTATATCAGAAAATAAATTTTATTTAGTGCAAAATATTTTAAATTGATTAAGCGTGTTTATCTTTAATATGATTATATGTAATTTAATAAAGCTTATTATATATAAAATCATTTTTTATTAGTGAAAATATTAAATTTGATTTTTGTTTTAGCAATCAAACTTTTTATAACAAATGTCCTTTTTATCATTTTACAATCAAAGATATTGTAACTATTTTACTTTTTGCATTAATAAACTTTTATAAAAATAATAATCATGAAACCTGAATTACAATAACGAATATATTTGTAATTTTGATAAAAATTTGATAAATAAAAAAATCAATAACAGATAAGAACCATACAAGTATCGTTTTCAATCATTATTTAGAATAATAATTATAAATAAGCACTAGTATGATTACTTGCTAACCACATTGAAATGATGCTTAAGAAGATTTCAATTATGTCATAAATCTCATACTGTATTTGTAAATATAATTATACTTGAGTACTATTATATTCGCTTGTTAATCGAATTGAGATTGATATTTAAGAACAACTTTAAGCCAGTAAATTGAAATGCTACAAAAACTATCTTAGTTCATATACATATATGAGTGCAATTTTCAATAATTTTATTGCCACTGTTGTTTAATAATTTGTTCATTGGCAATTATCTATTGTTTCTAAATTATTTATCATATTATAAAATAAATAATATAATAAAAGTATATAACAATGAAAAAAGGATAAAATTGATTATTGCAATGTGCATGTTTTTAATTTATCATTATTAAATGCATATTACTGTATATTTTTATTTTCAATTAAATTTAAATCAGATAATTATATAGTATTACTATAAAAAACTTATATTATAGTATTAAAGAATATTCTTTATACTAACACACTAAATTTGAATAGCTTATAGTATTTAATTATACTTATAGTAATTTAAATAATTTATATAAATATTTATTCCTTAAACTATAATTCAGGCAAATTTACCTAGATTTTTTATAAAATTACAATTTTTTAAATAAATAAAATTTTATTAAGCATATGGTGTAAACTTTATTTATAGAATATTTTCTTTAAAAAATATTTTATAAACTTAATTATAAAAATTTTTTTAAATTTATTAATAAACTTTAAAGCAATAAAAGTTTAAAGTTTTTATTTTAAATTTTTACTATAAAATTTTTCTTTAGGTTTTCTTAAATTTTATATGTCCCCATCTATAAAAAAATTTTCACTTCTAATACAAGTTCTAATTTTTATAAGTAAATCACAAAAGTTGCAATAATAAAGTTGTAATACTTTTTATAAACTATATCATTCTATTAAATTAGAAAGCTAGAGCTAGAGTTTGCCAAAAAAAAGTAATAATTTTTTTGAATAAAAATTTTTTTGTCTATTTTTAGCTTATTAGCAATTTAAACATTTTCAATTAAATACTACTATAAATATATTCCTTATTTTCAAATATTATCACAAAAAATTTTAATTAAATATTTTAAGTTTTAAAAAATATAGATCATAAGCATATTTATAGCAATTTCCCAGGTAAATTTGCCTGAATTTGCTTATAGTTTAAGGGATACTTCATAATTGCTACTTCTGTACTAGCAAATTAAATTTTTAAATATTATAATTACAGATTAAATTAATGCGTATAAAATAAATTAATATTTATAGATTAAATAACTCATTAATTTTAAAAATGTGAACGCGAATAAAATGAAACTAAATATATATAGTAATATGCACATAGTAATAAACACATAGTAATTTACTTGAAGTAATTTATTCACATATAGAATATATATGAAAAATTAATTTAAATATTAGATAAATATAATAACTTTTTTTATATTTAACTAAAATTTAACATATTTATAACTGCTAATTTAAATTTTAAAAAAATTTAATTTAAACATTAGATAGAAAATAGTTACAGTACTTTGCATGCAGGCAATTTATGGTAATACATAACAGATATATATACCTACCTCTATTTAATCTTATTTATAATTTTTAATATAATGTATACTTATATGAAGGCATTTTTATAAAGTCACACTTCTTTATAATCATCTGGTTAGGTGTACCCAACTGCAAGAGAGGATAACTGCAGTAGGATATGATACTTTAGATAATGATATAGTAATACTAGATAATCAAGAAAATTTGAACATTAAAGATGAAATTTTATTCGATCCATGTACAATAATATGCTCTGGATTTCATAATACGAAATTAGTTGATAAAGCAATATTATATTTATAACTTAAAGGTAAATTTAATGTACAACGAAATAAATTACTGGTATTTTAAACTATAATAATGTCAAACATCATTTTTGATATGCTAATAAAAATGATGATAATTTAGTTAAATTATGCAGAAAATTATAGCATTATAGAAAAGATGAACAAATGAATGAAAATTTTGAGAATAACCATATACTCGAATTTGTATAAAATTTGAGAAAATTAAATTATACATCATCTCAGTTAGCAAAAATAATAAATAAAACTAATCTATTACAAGAAATTTTGTGAGATCTTAATAATGAGCAGAAAAAAATTTTTATACTAGTATGTGATCACTACTAACGAAATTATCCAAGTAACCCTGATAAACTATCTTAGCTATTAATTCATCTGAATGGTGCTGGGGGCACAGAAAAAACTAAAATAATTAAAGTAATTTGTAAATTTTTCTAATGAATTAGACAAAAAGAATTACTTGCTATCTATACATTGACTGGATTTGCTATAGCTAATATTGGAGGTTATACTCTTTATTCATTGTGTGGATTAAAATTTGTAATAAAGAATTTATAAATAGTTTTAATAAAGGGAAATCTGCAAAATTACTACAAGACCAGTGGGCTAAAATAGAATATTTAATTATAAATGAAATATCTAGATTAGACAAAAGCTTTTGATACAATTTTATGTCTATATCAAAGAAGCAAAACCCAACTAGAATGATACTATGCCATTCGCGGTTTTAAATATAATTTTCTTTAGAAATTTTATACAACTCCGACCAGTGCTTGATACACTATTATATTGTTCTTCTAATATTAGAAAAATAGATTTTTGAAAACACGATCTATACGTAAACAAATTCCAAAAATAATTAACACTCAGACAGTGATAAATACTAGTGGCAGAGGATTATAGTTGTCGGTGAAGTATGCTATTATTTTCAAAAAACAGATAAGACAAATAAATGATACTATATATGTTATGTGTCACTTCACAATTTATGTCAATTTTAAAATGACACATGTCAATATAAAATGATTAAAAAAATTAAAAAATTGCAAATTACATATGTCAAATAATAATTAATATTTTCATTACGGTTTCGACCCTTCCGACCCAGTCATGTACAATGTAATACAAACCGAGATCATATGACTTTTGGGTTCTTACACTTTGACCAATGACTAGATTATATGAAATCCAAGTCACGTGATCCATACAACAATAATAGCCCAATCAAAATTTGAACCTAAAGTAGATTCAAATTAGACCACAAAATAAGATACCCATGATTAACAATAGTCGCTACATAGTAAAGTCCAAATTCTACTATGCAAATTGATTAAAATCAATTAAATAACCTTATTTGGAAGAACAAAATACACGTACAGTAAAATGTTTAGCAAGATTGGTGACCATTTTATTATTTGACTTTTAACTTTTACGTTCAATGAAAAAATTACAATTTTTTTAAAAATATATATTCGACAGAATTTTATTTTTTGGTGCACCTGCACCGCGGTGCACCCCTTATATAATACAATATATAATGATCAACATGTGCATCATGTGACACATGCATTGCTATATATGATTGATACTATAGCACGTAATACTGAACTACTACATATGTGATTGACATGAGTATCACATGATACCAGTTCATATGCACACGTCATTATTAAGATTAAGTATAATGCTCGACCGTTAACAATTTATCCTACCTATAGGCTTTAAACTGGGCAGGTGATGATTTTGTCTATAGAGCCTTCTAACCTTAGCAATTATAGACTCTAAACTGCCCTGACCCTAACCTTAACATCTATAGGCTTTAAACTAGGCAGGGTGCGATTTTATCTATAGAGCCTTCTAATCTTAGCAATTATAGGTTCTAAACTGCCCCTGCCACTAACCTTAGTAGAAAAAAAAGAAAATACCATACTTACTATACTAATACTCCCTTTGTTGACCAGCTTCGCTAGTCTGTTGCAATCGCTACGCTATGGCTGTCGCCTCCACTTCGCTTAGTTTAACTAAAGCATAGGCCATTATAGGCTCTAACATGACCCTGACCCTAATCTTAACATTACTCAGCTTTAAGCGTATCTTAATAACTGCTATATATAGCACCTAAATGAATATATATAATGCATATTTAAGCATAGTTCTAACAAGTGAACAAATCTGCTTTTTAAACGTAGCAATTTCATTATTTTACACTGCATATATATCATATAATAAAGCAGTACTCCAAACTAATTCTTCTTAACTTTTTAATAAAGACAGAAAATGCATGCTTTATTAGCTATTAACATACAAATGACATACATAAGCACAATCAATATACAAACCGCAATTGACATAAACCCTAACTCTAAACCTTAACAAGCTAAACATAAATTCTAACCACTAACCAGTACCAAAACCACGAAACAATGCAAAAATCCACAGAATCACAATGACGGCAAGACTATTAAGTTAACGAATTTACAAAGCCAAAGAACCAGCTATAGTATCACCAACGACAACGATGACTTCACTTCCATCGATGAATTCACTTCCAATGACGAATTCACCACCATCGAAGTCACTGCCAATGACAAATTTACAACCAACAGCGCACTAGTACGACAAAATCAACAAAACTAGTGGCGCACCAGAACGACAAGGCAAAAAGAACAAAAACTAGCAAGAGAACCTGCACTGACCATCCTAGAAAGCGTTATTGAACGCGTTCAAAAACAAAACCAAGAAAGGTGTAGAAGCGTTTCAAGTAATAGAAAAAAAGAAACCAACCCAAAAAAGCAGACGTAATCACAACAACTAATCTGCCTTGAAAAATAAAGGCACTAGTTAATGTATTTCATATAAGAAAAAAAACTACAAAATACAGTAGTACATCTATTGTCCAAAGTACCAGAGGGAACTCGCGATTACACGATACCAGAAACGATGAAATTTTATTTGAAGAGAAGAAGCACTACTTAACCAAACACACGTAAACAAAAATAAGCCACCAGAAACACGACTATAGTAACAGCGGCATTTGTGAAAGAACTCCATTTCGTCGGCACTAGTAATGACGGCACCGTAAAACGACGGTATTAGTACAATGATAGCACCAGTAATGACAACACCAGTAACGGTGATACCAATAACGGCAACACCAGTAATAACGATACCAGTAACAATGAAATTCTATAACTGATAAATAGAGAAAAGAAAGCAGCTTAATTAAATGCGTCACAAACCAAAAAAAACGGAAACAAAATAAAAAAAATCTAGAAAAATAAATTGTAGAAAAAAAAGAACTGGTGATTATCAATGATGATGATCACTATTTATCCCTATGATCAGGGTGCACTACGGTGCATAGTGCACCAAATTATAATTCCCTATTCAACGAATGTAAAAGTTAAAAGTCAAATAATAAAATGTTTACCAATTTCGCTAAAATTTTATTGTATATGTATTTTGTTCTTCCAAATAAGGTTATTTAATCGACTTTAATTGATTTGCATAGTAAAATTTGGACTTTACTATGTAGCAACTACTTGCGATTGCTAAAAAACCAAAGAGGCTTTTTAACGATCGCAAGTAGTTGCTACATAGTAATATTCAAATTTTACTATGCAAATCGATTAAAGTCGATTAAATAACCTTATTTGAAAGAACAAAATACATGTACAGTAAAATTTTTAGTGAATTTGGTGAATATTTTATTATTGACTTTTAACTTTTACGTTTGATAAAAAAATTAAAATTTACCCGGAAGATTTAGATTATGACGGTCCTCTAACGCTTAACCTGAGAACTTCTGAATCTTGCGGAGCCGTGCAAGCCGGGCATACGGTGAGCGCTGTAGAAGACATTGCACCAAATATCTCAGAACCCATATCATCATCTCCCTCTGAGATATTACTTTCTAACCCCAACAATTTAGTGCTAACTTATCCTGATGACAAATTGCTACCAGATAATAATGCTAGTACTTCAAATACCATTTTAGCACGCCACACTGAAATACCACACTTGCATTATACACATTCTTTATTATCTACACAACAATACGGCTCTATCTACCCTAAAGAACAAGAGATATATGATGAATATGAATTGTTACCAGACGATTCTGACAATTATTCTAGCTTACCTACTAATAATATAGAAAGAACAAATATCAATTTTCATCCTAATCTACTCGAGATTTATGAACCATCAACATGCTACAACAAATTTTTATACTACCATAGATTACAATCTTTACCTTCACCACAAACTGTTGGCTCCTTTTTAACCTATCTACAAGAAGAATATCCTATGTTTTATAAAAAACAATATATCAGAATCTCTTTTAAAGAAAGCAGAATTGATTATGTGTTTGAAGAAGCACATATATATTTATTACATGAACACCTCTTACCTAATCACTTTTTTGTACCTTTTGAAGATCTAAGTTTTTATGATGACGTTCCACTCAAATCAAATTATTCTTCTAACTCACATTCTAACAATAATAACAATTTCCAATTGCCAGCTTCTATTGATGACCTTTTTGATCCTATACCTTCTCTTACTTCATCACCTTATAACAGTTCACCAACTACAAATGGCAACCCCTTAATATCTTCAAACTTTCAACCTACTCGTGACTTACATATTAATATCGCTACCCACAATGTTAGAGGTTTTAACTCAGCTTCTAAGAGACAAATATGGCAAGATTATTGCATTAACCACGATATTTCTATTGCTTGTATTACAGAAACCAAAATTTCACACAAAACCAAACTCTCATTTTGTAACAACAATTTGTATACATATTATTGGGCTAATGCTGATAGTTCAATAGAAGGTGCTGCTATTATGATCCGTAACTACCTTAAGCCTCACGTTCATAGCTGTCTTATGCACCCAGGAGGCGCAGTTGCACTCGACCTTTTCTTCAAAAGCAATATCAAGTTACGAGTTATTTCTGTTTATTTATCTTCAACTGATACTATTAAAAGAAATAATACTCAGAATACTGTTATTAACTGGATTTTACAAGCTCGACAACTAAATATTCATCCTATTATTCTTGGGGACTTTAATACACAAGACAATACTATAAGCTCTTCTTCTTCCAAATACAAACTTATCAACTTTCTACATCATACAAACATGTTTGATATAGGTGCCCATTTTAACAATACCCATTATACTTGGTCAAACAATCTGGCTCATAGTAGAATTGACTATATATGGACAGACTCATTTAATATACAATTTATTCTTTCATATGATCTTGATAATAGTCAAACTAGCACTCTTAGTGATCATTCTATTCTTTTTTCTTCCTGGACATTTCCTAATGCTTATAGCAAACCCCCTCGTATGCATACTGGTGTTAGTCGAAGAATATTTAACTACAAATCTATGTCAACAGACCAGTGGACAGAATTTTCAGAGTGTATTACACAGCTATTTTTGCAGCACAATATACCCCTTTCGGTAAATACTCATGAAAATATTGATACTACTTGGCACAAAATTCAACACTCTATCCTACAAGCAGCAATCCAATTAATTCCAAACAAAATATCTCGCAAACGCAGCTATAACCATAAATATACACCACACTGTACTGCTCTTTATACTGGACTCAAAAAACTTGGCCAACTTATTAAAAAGATTAAAAATAACCCAAATTCTTATCTTCCACATATTAACTCACATATTCTTTCTATTAATTCCTACACTAAAGCCAATCTGGACCCTCTTTTATCACTCGATACTGCTAGTACTCAATCCTGGCTTCAACATGCCTATGAAGTCTGGAAACAAGTCTATCATGCATACCAGTTAGAATACTCTCTTCTTCTTCGACAACAAATTAATCATGCCTCTGAAAAACGTTGTGAAACCCTAACTTCCAAACCTAAACAAGCTATTAATAGCATTCTTGATCGGTACCAACCCCCTATACACTTCTCGAATATTAAACTTAATAACCAACTTGTCACAGAACCTAGCTTAATCAAACAGCATATCAAATCACATTACCATAATTGGACTGCTCACAGACCTATTAACCAATTTCTCTTTGACAATTTCTGGCATCAACATTATCAGCCTCTTTCTCATATCAATTCTGCCTGGTATACCTCTCTTACTGTCCCTATTACAGAAGAAGAAGTTCTTCAAACAATCTCTAAACTTCCAAATGGCAAAGCCTGTGGTCCTACAGGAATTAGCTATGAAATGATCAAACACCTCGGTTCTCATGGTATTACTACACTTACTGCTTTGTTTAACCGATGCCTTTCTGAAAACCGTATTCCTAAACTTTGGAAACATGGAAGAATTTTTCCTATTCCAAAAAATAACACTTTTGAGGGTAATCTAAATCTCACAAGACCTATTAGCCTTATTGAACACATTCGGAAACTTTATACAAAAATTCTTACTAATAGACTGAACCAAGTTTTTTCAAAACATACTATACTATCTCCTTATAACTACGTTGCACTTCCAAACAATAGTACTTCTATTCCCATTCACATTCTAAACAATCTAATTGAAGATGCAAATTGTAACCACAAAGAAATTTGGCTATTGTCTCAGGATATGAGCAAGGCTTATGATTCTGTCAACTTTACACTTTTTAAACATTCTCTCACTCGCCTTAATTTACCATCTAGTATAATCAATATTCTTCTGGACTTACTAACTGACAGACAAAACCAAGTCATTACTAATCTTGGCCTTACTGCACCTTATCAGGTTCAGAATGGTATAGATCAAGGCGAAACTATTACTCCTCTTCTTTGGAGAATTTATTATGATCCTTTAATTACTCATATTCATACAAATACACCTGGTTACTCAATCGGTACATCCTGGATGACTAACCTCAAAAATCAGACATTTGACAAAATCCAGACAAAATGCTCTGTCCTGGCCTATATGGATGATACTCTGTGGATTGCCTCTTCACAAACTGAACTTACTAGAATGATCTCTATTGCAGAATCTTTCTATACTATGGCTAATATTCAAGTTAATCCATCTAAATCCATTCTATCAACTAATCTGAAAGTTAATAACTATACCCCTATTATTTTTAACAACCATGCTCTTCCACTATGGCCATCATATCAACCTTTCAAATTCCTTGGATGCTGGTTTACACTTGACAACAAACAATCAAAGCAAACATGCCTATTAATAACAGAATCTTCTCAGCTTATCAATATTGCTAGAACTAAAAAAATTACTGATACACAAGCACGATATATCATTAATACTGTTATAATTCCTACTATGGAATATCGTATACAAAATATTGTCATTAACAGATCAGCTTGTAACAAGATTCTTTCGCACCATATAGGTCTAGTCAAGCACAAGGCCAAACTAAGTCGCACTATTCCTACTAGTACACTCCTTCATCCTCAACTTTATAATATTAAAAATATTTGGGATATACAGCTCCAACACCATATCTCTAACTTTATTAAACGCTTAAATGACAACAACCTACTCGGTACTACAACTCATATTCGAATCCAGCAAATCCAAAATAACCTTTGGTCATCTACTAGCATCTTTTCGCATCCTAATCCTACTATAGATGGCCCTAACCGCTATACAACTAATTTCAAAATTATTCAACTTTTTAAACATCTGGGATGGACTATTAATTCTAATCCTAACTTTAATATTCCATTTACTATCAAAGAGGGAGCAATATCTCTTGAATCTATACTATCTTCGCATTCTAAATATCCTACCTTCAAAAAACAAATTAGACATCATCATCTTCTATTTCTCGATCAACTCACCTCCTTTGACAACTCATGTTTGCTTGACTGGAAACATATTTCACCCAGACTTAACAAAATTCCAAAAGGCAAAATTCCCTTGTGGTTTACCTTTTTGGAAGACCAAACAACAAGCCATGCATATGAACGTACTATTTACCCACACTTCAATTTACCGCAAACTAACTACTACAGCTATACTACTGGACACTTCTCTAAATATACTAAACCTTGGCTCATTACTCTATTTGATAATCAAATAGTTATTGGCAAGGCACGTCGCCAATCTAGTACTTCAGATTATACTCTTATCACACATTGGCAGTGCAATATTCAGCCACAATTTACACGATTATACCCAACACCATCTATTATTACATTTCCATGCTCTAGCTGCTCTCTCAATTCCAACATTATTGCAAACAAATGTACTATTCTTATTCCAACAAGCCATGCCACCAAATTTTTTGGAAGACTTAATCCTGACAAATCTGTAAACCTAAATGCCAACTACCTTGACCTTATTTTTTCAACTGCAGCAAGAAATCCAACAAGTATTCCAATACTACCAAATCTTCTTATACCAACAGCACAAATACCTTCTTTCTTTCACTCTAGCCCTGCACTTGATACCTTGCAATCAATTTGCCATTACAATAGTCATCTAACAGAATTAACATTTTATACTGATGGTTCTGTTATTGATCTGGGCAATTCTCAGTGTTCTATGGGTATTGGCTGGATACAATTGTATAACCAGAACATTTTACATACTTTCCAATCACAAATCAAATTTTGGCCATGTTCCTTTAAAGCTGAGCTAGTAGCAGTTTTATCAGCTATTAGTACTGCTCCTAGAAACTGTTCTATACAAATCTTTACAGATTCCCAATCTGTAATATCCAAATACAGTAGCTTAATTCATACTATGCCTCTCTCCAAACCCTTTAATATACCTTATTGGCCTATCTGGAATACTTTATTAAACTTTATTAGATCATACAATCTTAATATTACTTTTCATAAAGTTATTGCACACCAAGATGATGAATTCAATAACAAAGCTGATCAACTAGCTCGCTGTCATCAAACTGCCCCATACCTTCTTTTTGATTCACAGAACATTTACAATCACAATTTTACTCTTTCTGTTGATAATTTTTCTATTGAACTTCCTATCCGTCGCTGTGTTAGAACTATTTGCCATGCACATATACTTGCTCTCTGGTCCTCTCAAAATCGTTTTCAACAATGGCTACCAATATCACAATATATTAACTAGAATGATACCTGGTTATATATTGTGACGGCTGATGCTGATTTTGGCTAATGTTGAATATCATGTGACATTTTGGTCCGGAAATTGCAGATCGGAAAATTTCAAAAAAAATATTTGTTCCGCCATAAATCGGTTATAACTCAAAAATCTTCATAAGAAACAACCTTTAGTGTTCTAACAAAAAGCTTTTCTTGAACAAATTTGCTAATACACCTGCTAACATTTGACCATATTGCAACCAGTAACCCTAACTTAAATGAAGATAAGTTCAATGACTACCTCAACATCATCATCAAAAACCACGTGACCAATGAAAAAAATTTTTTTGGTTCATTTATATTAGGTTAGTGCCTAGAATTTAGAAGGTTAGAAGGTTATATAGTAAAATTGTTTAGGAAAATTTTTTGTTAGTGCACGAAATGTAGTTTCTTATACAAAATTTTGAGAAATAAGCAGTTTTTGACAAATGACTGTTTGTTTTGAAATTTCCCGATCTGCAATTTCCGGACCAAAATGTCATGTGATCGTTAGCATCAGCCGTCACATATATTAATAATAATCAAAAAATTTCAAACTATTTACATAGTTTTTACTCTTCAACACTCAAATCTTTTAGAATTAAAATACTTTTAGATGATCTCCCTGCTCCACATATTCTTCATCGAAGAAATCCATCTTACCCTAATACCTGTCACCTCTGCCAACAAGCAAGTGAACCCTTATACTGGATTATTTGTCCTACCTCTGAACCTTTATTCCAACTTATAAAAGACTCCTTAGCTCATATACTAAGTCCTAACAAACTTGAAATCACTAATTTAGCTGCTGAGAACCTATACACTCAAATTATGAACTTGAATAGCTTTCAAATTCATCAACTTCCCAACCAACCTTCTTTGCTTTCTACTTTATCTGGTTTGATACCTTTGGATATTATCTCTACTCTATATGAACTTACTACATCTTCTAAATCTGCCTGCTCTCTCACTATTTCACTCTTACTTCATATCAACCAGCAAATTTATACAAATATTTGGATCCCATACTGCATTTCTAGATCTCAAAATCAAGCATTATACTCCCAAGCTTCATCTTCTCTTTCTAGTACATTTTCTATATCCAACTCTTCAAAAAATATACAAGATAGTCATAATCACATCTTTGATATTTCACTACAAAAAATTGAAACTTGGTTATATAAACGGATCAAATTCTCTACACCTTTAACAGATATTCTTACATATACACAAATCTAGGTGAGCCTTGGCCACTCTAGTAGGTTTAGGCCGCAGATAAGTATTTAGATTTACTTAGATATATGTCTGAGTTTTTATTCTAAGTATTAGATTTAAAAAAATGAAATTTCTTTCAGTATTGTAAAAAGTTTCTATTAAATTTAATAAAGATAAAAGTAAGGTCTCACCTTTAACATTTAAAAAAAAAAAAAAAAAAATTAAAATTTTTTTTAAAAAATATATTCGACGAATATAAAAGTTAAAAGTAAAATAATAAAATGTTTACTAATATCGCTAAAAATTTTACTATAAAAAATTTTAATTTTTTCATTGAAGGTAAAAGTTAAAAGTCAAATAATAAAATGTTCACCAATCTTGCTAAAAATTTTACTGTACATGTATTTTGTTCTTCCAAATAAGGTTATTTAATCAATGTTAATCGATTTGCATAGTAGAATTTGGACTTTACTATGTAGCGACTATTGTCAATCATGGGTAGCTTATTTTGTAGTTTAATTTGAATCTACTTCAGGTTCAAATTTTGATTGGGCAACTATTGTTGTACAGATCATATGACTTGAATTTTGTATAACCTAGCCATTGGTCAAAGTGTAAGAACCCAAAAGTCATGTAATCTCTGTTTGTATTATGTTGTACATGACTGGGTCGGAAGGGTCAGAGCCGGAGTGAAAATATTAATTATTATTTGACATATGTCAATTTGCAATTTTTAATCATTTTAAATTGACATGTGTTATTTTAAAATTGACATGAATTGTGAAGTGACACATAACATATATGCCTCAATTTTGGATAATTTACATGGTCAATTAACAACAACTCAGACCAATATTTTTTACAATTAAATAATAACAGAGTATAAACTAAACTCACCAGAATAGGAAACTGCTATATTTTTAGTCTAAAGAAATAAACTACGAGTTCAAATAAATCTTGAATTCACTATAAAATATGCGAGAAATCATAAACAACTGATCTATTATATATACTAAAGATAATACTATATGTGATAGTATAAAATAAAAATTTCTTAGTTTTTCAGATACAAAATCAAATATACTGTGTGGAATAATACTATTATCGATTAGTATAAAATTAGTATTGACTATTAATATCTGTGTTCACAATAGCATAACTAATAGTGCGCAAAGTATACTCTGGGAAATCGTATACAATGATCTTGCTGAACTAATTAAATTTTTTTTTTTTAGGACTTTGGTAGTCTTGCCAAATTTTTATAGATTTATTATTTCTAAAAATTTCTTTTTAATACATTATACCAACAGACTTCGATCTCATTTGGCTACAAATAAATTTGCGCCCAAATGTAACTAACCACATCGACTTATATATAGCCAAAAATATTCATTAGCTATAGTTACAAACCAACTATGCTTCATAAACTACTCCTTCAAAAACTCTTTCTTTAAGCTTCTTATAAAAAAGAATAAAAACAAGGAGAAGATTAAAATAGGGGAACAAAACTAAATATCCAACAAAATTAACCCAAAACCAAAATTATACATCCAAAAAAAATAAAACAAAAAAAGAAAAACCAAAAAAAAAGCAAAGAAAAAATAGACAATGAAGGTGTTATTAAGCCTATACTAGACTATAAAAATTATATAACACTGCATAGACTATATCTACCTAAGTGTTATATATACAAAAAATAACAAAAAAAAAATACGCCTCGAACTCTGTAACTAAGTAAGAAATTCTTTACCTGCCCTCCAAGATTCCATAACATGTTATTTATTGTTTATTTAATAACTAAACTTACTTGCGACAGTATCGGTTAAACGCATACCCAATTTGGAAGGAGTAAACAATGCTGATTTTTTGGAGGGAGTAAGCTAGAATGCCTACTTTTTGGCTAAAATTTTGAAAAATTCAAAGAGGGGGAAGACGATGCTTGAAACAAACTTGAAAAAAAGTATAAAAAGAAAAACTCATTTTCTTGTTTTTCCTTTATCGATGAAGACACTATATTTATATCTCCACCAAAATTTTTTGTACAAGAGTGCCACCTCCTGTAGTTATCTTGTAAGAGAACACTTCTGGCTTGTATGCTAAATACAAAAAAGTCCCAGAAGCAAAGCTATTTACCTTTATAAAGACCGTATTTTTGTGATATCCTACTATATATAACAGATAGGCAACTCTCCAACAAGAAATTTTTGTTTTTTCTTCTGTCAAAAATTTGGACCATGTGATCATTGGAAAAAGTTTATAAGAACTAATTAAAATTACGTTGTCAACCTAGATTTCTACCTCTTTAGAGAAATGCTAGAGACAGAGCGACTAATGCAGGGAGGCACTTTATGCAATTCACACTAATTACTGTGGTATACAAGAGTCGGAAGGAATACTGTTATTTGGTTAGTATTTTGTAAAAAGGCTTGGGGATTTGCAATTACAAAAGAGGCCACAATTAATAGTATATGAGGATACTAATAATTGTATCAGTTGTATTTCAGTAATTTATTCAATAAACCAAAGATTTTTCACTCTGCTTTTTAGCAAAGGAAAAATCTTGAGTATTTATACATGTTTGTCTAATATAAATAAATACAATAATAAATAAGGAATTCTATAGAATTGATATATTTGATATATGCTAATACTAAATATAGTAGAGTGGTTATAATAAATATAATAAATATAATAAATATGTTAGCTATATTAGATATATTAATTATATCTGTCAAACTGTTATGTCCCAAATGTCTGAAATGTCCAAAATGTCAGACATATCTGTGATTAACTAAAATGTCTAGGATTACTCGAAATGTCTGATATTTCAGTGTTACAGGTGGCGCAGTATTGATCATCCAATAAGATTTGGGCGCAGTAGAATGTTTTGTAAAGACCAATTATTCAGTTTTGACTAGCTTGGGCTAGAACAGTCCAATCAAGATGATTTTGGTACTATTCTAAAGGCCTTATCGAGGTGGTCATGATGGTAGTACACAGGTTGAATGAAACCATATCAGACAACAATTGGGTTCCCGATAGGCCCCTTATATCAATATGATACCCACATAGAAAATTACTAGTAGGAAAATCCTAAATGTTCCCGATTAGTTTCTGATTTCAAACAGAAATTTGGCGGAAATAAGAGACTTATCGGGAACATTTAGATTTAAAATCGATATACCGGTAGGCCTATTAACATACATGATATTTATCTTATTTTGATCTAAATTGCAAGAAAACCGGATACTCTTCAGGATTAATTAAGATATATATCGTTATATCTGACAGGGATATGGTTTATATGTTTACTCAATATATTTATATACTGATATAAATGTTAAAATGTTTGTTTTATTGAAGCAATTGTATCGAAATATAACTTTAATGCATTTACATATTGCTATATCTAAAAGAATATTACAAAGATCTATAATATTTTCTAAAATTAAGCATTGCGATCTAGAGAAATTTCTTCTTCGATCTAATTACTGTTCAGATCTTCACCGTCTGATTTAGCAACACCTCCTTCTTCAATTTGCTTATTGCCACGTCCATTGCCATTACCATTACCATTTCCACCGCCACTTCCATTACCATTACCATTTCCACCGCCACTTCCACTACCATTACCATTTCCACCCCTACGTCCACTACCATTACCATTTCCACCGCCACTTCTACTACCACTGCCGTTACCATCGCTACTTCCATTTCTACTACTACCTCTACTTCCATTTTCACCTCCGCTTCTATTTCCAACCTAGTACCATTGTTACTGCGACCACCCTTTCAGAGGCGGTTTCATCAACTTCCTCTTCATCATCAGCTTCTTTATCAGAATGATAAAAAATTGAAATAATCCAGTCTGGAGCTTCTAGAGGTGGTTTGGATTTATCTAACCAATTTATGTCGCTATACCATCTTTTTTTTTGGCATTTAACGTGAGAAGTTTTTTCTCCCATTTTATCAGCAAGTCGAAGAATTTTTCTAACCTTATTGTATCATAAAATAAAAGAAATATTATAAAAAAATTTAATAAATTACAATTATAATAATAAATACTTACCCTTCAAGACCTCCATGGCTTGGCATAAATGCGAATTACCTGACGGTCATTTTTCTTTTTGTTTATCAGACGAATTTTTAATCGTCGTTCTGAATCTGCTCTTTCTGCATCAGTTTCTGAAACTTCATCTGAATAAAAGTCTCTTTCGTTAATTATAACTTCCATATTAGCTTTAAAGTCATCCCAATTAATATTAGGGACAAGATTATTGAGATTTTTATCATTGGTATTAATCAGATGATTAAGACCTCGGACTCGTCGCCTCATTTTCTATAAATTAAACATGGATCAGTTCGCAAATGGTTATTCAATAATCTATAACTAATACCAGTAACACAATATTTATTTGTATAAAAAAACCACTTACTTTGCCACGTCGTGTATTTATTCCTTTCTGCCTTTTGTCAGCTTTTGACTTCTCCGGTTCTTGATCAATAGTCCATTTTTCACGGCGATGACGGTTAAGGTTTTGGAGGACATACTTTATCTCAATTAATTTATACCTAAATCGGCCTTCCAAAGCTTTGGCAATTACTAGTATAATATTTTTGTTCACATGACGCGAGATTTCTGACCATGTTTTTTTTGCATAAAGACTCTAAGTATCTTCAAGGCTGTTTAAAATTTGAATAACCTCATCCTATATTCAATTAAACAATCATTTAATCGATAGCTTTTTTTTACTTATAAATTATAACATTATATACATGAAACAGTTTATACTGTTCTTCATCCATATCTTCTAACAATTCACGTGATTTTCTTGCATATCCGGTAGGTGGTTCCGGTGGTTCTTGCCGATTATTATTATTGGCTTCATCATCATTCTGCTGTCTCTGCTTTCCCTTTTTTTGAATTCGGTGGTAGTAGTTGATTGTTTTTGGCTCTTGTTTTGTATGTCAGAGTCAGGATTTGGGTCTTCAAGTTCAGAAAGACCAATATCATTAAATGGACAAGAAAGTCCGGTGGAACCATTAGCATCTTCAGGGCCGCTGTTTTCATAATAGACATTGTCAGAACGCTCGTTTGGAGTTACTGGAGCTGATGTCCGAGCTTTAAAATACCTAACTTGGTTTGTTAAGGAATACACTGCTTGTTTTAAAAAATCTAACTCTATAAAAAAATTTCATCAGATATATCGATCTATCGAAAGGCTTATAATAAAAATAAAAATGGCTTTATATAGCCACACAAATTACCAGAATTTCTTTCATCAGGAGATTTAGAATAACACTGTGAACGTTTATGACTCCTATCATATGAAGGGGACCTAGACCTAGATCTAGATCTTTGACTTGCGCTTCGACGGCTTCGTTTAGCAAGTATTGTCGATCAAATCCAGTTTCGATTTCTTTGTAGTGGCATTGAACAATTTTTTCTGTAAGAAGATCTAGGTGGTGAAATAGATCTACGTTTAGGTACTATGTTAATTTTATATGAATTTCTTCTATACATTTTTCAAAAAAGCCAAAAAAAAAACAAAAATATGTCTAATTGAGCTGAGAAATCGATCGTTCAGTTTATCTTATTAAAGAAGTGAAAGAAAAGAGAAACATTGCTTTATATAATACAACCTTTAAAATGAAATGATGGTAGATGAATAAATATTAAATCAAAGTATGAACGAAGCGAAAGTCTAATAAACTAACGTAATTCGAAAAGTATGATATATAATTTTTTTGAGCGAAAGAGTAAATCTGCTCACGTATGCTTGTAAAGCATGACTTATTTATATATTTTAGTCAAATCTTATTTGAGTGTTGTCAAGGGAAAACCTTTATTGGGATTTCAATTATATTTTGTACCGGATACAATTTCATTAGATTACATAGATTGTATCTGGCACATAATATAATTGAAATCCCAATGACAGGTTTTCCTTTGATGACATTGATTTCGTTAGCAGTTAATTAATCAACATTTCATAATAGTAAATAAAATTAAAATTAAAAGTCATACTATGCAAGTTTAATTTTTTTATGCATGAAAATAAACAAAAAGTTATCAGAATACTGACAGCTCTATAGTTTATTTAAAATCGCACGTTTTTAGTGCAGTTAATTTGTTATCAGAAATAAAATTAATATTATACAAATTTAATTTTTTTTACTTATCAGAATACTGACAGCCCTATAGTTTATTTGAAATAGCACGTTTTTATTTTCATTAGGCAGCATCTACAATTTATATAAAAATAAAACAATGCCATATAATATTATGTTTGTATTATCTTTTAAGAACTTTAAACAATACTGGTTAATACAAATTGTGGCTAATGCCTTAGTACGGTTAATTTGTCATCAGAAATAAAATTAATATTATGCAAATTTAATTTTTTTACTTATCAGAATACTGACAGTTATTTGAAATCGCACGTTTTTATTTTCGTTAGTGTGGTTAATTTGTCATCAGAAATAAACGAAAGGCCTACCAGAATATTAAAACCTTTATAGTTTATTTGAAATCGCACATTTTTATTTTCGCAAGTGTCATCAGAAATAAAATTCATCTTATACAAGTTTAATTTGTTTATTTGTTTATACATGAAAATAAATGAAAGGCCTACTGGGATATTAAAATGTCATCGGAAATAAAATTTATATTATGCAAGTTTATTTTGTTTATACATAAAAATAAATGAAAAGCCTACCAGAATATTAAAACCTTAATAGTTTATTTAAAATCGCACGTTTTATTTCATTAATGTCAGAAAATAAAATTCATATTATACAAGTTTAATTTGTTTTATTGGTTTATATATGAAAATAAATGAAGGACCTACTGGAATATTAAAACATTTATAGGTTATTTGAAATCGCAGGTTTTTATTTTCGCAAGTGTAGTGAATTTGTCTTCAGAAATAAAAATTTATTATACGAGTTTATTTTGTTTACATAAAGAAAGTATAATTGTCAAGCAAAAAAATATATTCATCAAAATTACATTATAATTGCTCAAAGTCTTATAGTCATATCGGCATACCAATAAGTCTGTTGAAATTCAAATTGTATATAGTAAATTTGAACTAATCTTTTTTCTTATTCTCTCTCAAATATTCACTTTTATATATCCTTTCTTTCTAAATTGTTTCTTTTATATAAATTTTTCTTAGTATTTTTTTACATCATGGGTTATAAACAAAAAAAATCTATTGTCAAAAAGACTATCGAAAAGTCAAGCAATTTTATTTTCTCAAAAAATCGCAACTTAAGATCTTGCAATTGCAATCTTTGTAAAGGTTAACTTGTTGACCCTCGAACTAGAAAAGCCCATATGATAAAAAAAGAAATTCTGGCTAGAAATTTTCTTGATGTTGGCAAATCTTCAAGCAAAGTAGCAGCCACAATGGGCCTACCGGATGCTCCACTTCAGGAAATGGATATTTCAGAGGATCCGATAGATCTACCGGAAGCTCCTCTTCTGGAAATGGATATTCTAGAGAATCCAATACAAAAAGATAGTTCCGACAATGATTCTGTTGTTTCTTCGCATGAAGAATTTTATAGTTTTATTAGTAAAAGTCAATCTAATAAAGGCAAATGGCCTGTTAGAAGAAAGAGAAATTCACAATACCCTATAATCTTAGAGAACTTATTCTCTGACAAAGAAGAAAATTTAGTCGAAGACCTATTAGACCTCGAAGATGAAGAATTAACCGACCAAGAAATCGACTTTAACTCACCAGAAACTTTATATGAAAATATAGAGACACCGATAGAACCCATAGATCTGAATAAAGGTTTTGTGTAGATGATTTTGTGGGTTCTCAAATACCAAAAGAGGCATAGAAAATCTGAAGTTGAAACTAATTCTTTGGTGAAGTTCCTCCGGTATGTGCTGGTTCTTGAGAACGAAGAAAAATATTCCTCTTTTCCTACTTCATTGAAGATGGCCCGTAAAGCTCTTGGTGTCTGTGTTCACATGATTAAATATGCAACATGTAAGCAATGTTGTAAATTATACAACATAGCTAATGTGTTAACCGACAAACCAATATGGTTTCTAAAGTAAGCAATTGCACCTTCCAAGACTTCCTGCACCATCCCATGGCTAATCAAAGACTTCCTTGCAATAATTCTGTTGCAAAAAAAATATTTATAAGCAAAGGAGTTATATATCGGCCATCATTAATATTTCCGACAGTTTCTTTAAAACATCAACTGCAATTGTTGTATAACCGAAAGAGATTTGAAGTGTCTTGTAGAAAGAGGGCAGAGAGGCATAATGATGCTAAAAGAATTACTAACATATATGATGGAAAAATTTGGAAGACATTTCAATACCCAAATGAAGATCTACCATACTTTCGGAAAGAGCTATCGGAAAGCAATTTGGGTTTAATGATTAACCTAGATTGGTTCCAGCCATTCGATAACTTTCAGTATAGTGTTGGAGCTATATACGGAGTCATTTGCAATCTTCCACGTGATGAGCGATTTAAGCCGTCGAACATAATCACGTTGGCGTTAATACCTGGTCCAAACAAACCAAAACTACACCAACTAAACCACTATTTGGCACCTTTAATAGATCAATTAATTGATTTGTGGAATGGTAAGCAATAATGTTTTAATATTGGAGTTATCGAAATTATTATTATTATTATAATTATTAATATAATTATTATTATTAACTAGGGATTGAACTGGACAGTACTTTCGAAAGCCCTACCGGCAAATTTATTAGAGCAGCAGTAATATGTTGTTCTTGTGATATTCCTGCTGCAAGAAAATTATGTGGCCACATTTCAGCACGAATTGCTTGTCATAGGTGCTTAAAAGGAGCAAATTTTGATGAAAGGAATCAACCCAATTTTGGTGGTTTTGCCGATATGGATGAATGGTTCGTTGAAAGAAATATTGATAAAGTTCATCAAGATGCTATCGCATGGAAGCATTGCAATACTGAAGATGCAAAGAGAAAGCATACGTTAGAAACTTTGGTCCGCTGGTCTGAAATGCATCATCTCCCCTACTTTAATTCTGTTCGGTTTCTTGTAGTCGATCCAATGCATTGCCTATTTTTAGGTATAGCTAAATGGATCATCAAATTATGGATTGATGAAGGTATTTTAACGCCACCTAATCTTGCTCTGATATAAAATTGGGCTAAAAATATGCAGATTCCGTGGACATCGAGAGAATTCCTTACAAAATAGCAACAGGGGAAGGCTTTTCAAGATTTTCAACGGACCAATAGAAAACTTTTGTTCTGGTATATGCAACATAGATTACTTGGGATTTGTTGCATGAAAATGACCGATGGATCCTTACTTATTTTGTTCGCGCGTGCTCTATCCTGGTGTGCCGGATTGTATATAAGGACAATTTGGAAGAGGCTCATAGTTGTCTTCTTAAATTGGTTAAACTTATAGAAGAAATTTATAGACCAGAAAAAATAACGCCTAATTTACATTTATGTTTACATATATGTGAATGCGTTATGAACTATGGACTACTATATGCATTTTGGTGTTTTAGTTATGAACAGATGAATGGTTTATTAGGTAAATTTGTATTTTTTTTTTGTAATAGTTGGATAAAATATAGTATAGACGACACCTATTTTTTTTTTGGTGCACCTATTTTGAATCAGTTAATCATTTATTAAGATGCAACCTATGCTATATTTATCAAAATAGCCGTATTAAACTACCGATAGCTCAATAGGATTTTAAATCATTTATAGTGTTATTTCATAGCAGTAACAGAAGAAATGAGACGGAACTACTTAAAATTATGCAATATAACTCTCTTCTGGATGTTCTTCCATCACGTGCGGAAGGCCATTTGCAAACTTGTTTGCAGTTCATTGAACAAGAAATGATGAGCGGCAGTCTTTCTATTTATAACGGAAATGATTATTAGGAGTTTCTTTCAATGTCTGTAAGCGTTGAAGACAATGCAGGAACTGGCTCCGAACCATTTCCAGGTGAATTATTAGGGCCTAAAAAGGAATGTGTAACCCTTCTGAAAGAATTATATGCATTGTTAGTTGCCTATTACAACAATGCATACAATTATAATTTCACTTTCTTAACTGATATACTCGAGTACCCGGATGCCATACCTGGCATTACAATATACGGAAGAATAAAAATTGGCGACGAAATATTTGGGTCTACTCATTCGAAGAGACATACAAAGTCGGCGAAAATACTTGCTAAGTTCGTATTGGATGACAATACTATCGATATATACCCAGGCCTCGTTCAATATTATTTCGAGAATATAATAAATCTACCCGAAGGTCCAAAGAAGCATGTACTTGCCTATATACAGTGGTATCAAGCTGTTAATGACCAAAAGACAAGATATCATTGTCAAATAGACAATATTTGTAATGTTGAATTATGGAATCGGAATTTCTATGATTTAAGTAGAGATTGTATTATCCCTATACATAATATTTTAGGCCGCTTTATTTCAGGAACTGTCAAAGTCAGAAAAAAAACCCTCGAGAATTTATGTCTGTAAATCCTATAAATAGAAAGTTTCATATTTAATATATATATATATCTATTTATATATAATATATAATAATATAGTTTTATCTTATTTATCACCGATTAACTTCTGACATGTACTGTTGTTCTTTATTTTTATCAAGTATTATAAGACAAATATCATAGACCTTATAGATTTACTGGGTATTTATATAGATTTATCATAGGCGTATAGGTTTATTAGTATTGTTATAGGTCTCTGAATAACTTCCGATGTGATTACTGGTTATAGGTTTACTTTCATGTTAATTCTAAAGACATATCAGGTGTCCGATATTGCTATGGTTTAAACTTAAAACCGGAGACATATAGAAACCTGATATGCCTCTGTTTTTATCCAAAAATGCTTTATCTGATATGGCTTGTGGTTATTATGATATTTTACCGGATATGTACTAGTTATTTGTTTTTGTATCAAGTATTATAAGTTAAACATTATACACATATAAAATAACCGATAGCTATATAGATTTATCCAATTTATTTACGATTATATTTTGATATAATTATATTTATCATTTTATATTTGGGTTATCATCATAGCCCTATCAGTTACCCGATTGGGCTATGATTTTAAAAATTACAACCGGATAACATATCGAAACCCGATACGTCTCTGGTTTTTATCTGACTGTACAGTTCCCGGTAGGGCTTTATTTGACCTGTAGTAGTTTCATTAAAATTGGATCATGGAGTCAAAGAGTTATTATCATTATATGTTTCATATGTTTTTATATAGGTCTAACAACTCTCCTCTACTTAGTTATGAGCTCCTGCGAATTTTTAATCCACCAGGGCTTGATAGTCTGCTTCTGGGAGTTCTTTTATAATCCTGAGAGTGGTTTTTGTCATTCTTTGAAGTTGGTCTACTCCAAAGTCTTTAAAAATATTATAAGTTCTAATTGCTGCCTTATAATAGTATGCAGTTATCCTTCTTCTGTATGCTCTCAATTCTTCAGGAGATTCTGGTCCTTCCTAAAGTAATTCTCCTAGGTAATATATATACCAATTGTCTTTTCCTTCTACTGGATCCCACACTTCGGAGTTTGGTATATGTTTTTTGTCACTCTAGTCATTAATGACATACTAGAGTTACTAGGATGTGGTATAGTATGAACAACTTGAAGTTCAGTCTGCAATATATCCCCAAATACAGTTTGGAATCGATATGACATGTTTGCAAAGATAGAGGCATGGGAATAGAGGGTAGGGCACCTTATATTGCAGTGTTATTGTTGTATTACCACATGTGGTTGCCACGATTGATGACTTTTTTAGTAGATATACATTATAGGGTGTATCTACAATTTGTCCACCCATTTTGTGTAACTCATACACATCAGGGTGACACTTTTGTATATAAAATAGGGTCCTAGCCATTTTGGCAGTAATTTCCCTATATACTGTTTATCCCTTGCTGCATCATACAACAAAACCATTTCATTTTCTTGGAAAATTCGCCAAACTTACTTGTGCTTTTTATCCCAATAAAATTTTTGTTTTTGTTGGGCTTGTGTAATGTTCATTTTTGCTTTTGCATGTGCTTTAGGTAGTTCTTCAACTATCCAAAAATAACTTGTCTAACATGTTTTCTTCAAGTATTGTTTCTTGTATAAAAATAGGAAACTTGGCTTCTCTTCTATAGGTCAAATAGAAGGGAGTAAACTTGGTAGTTGCCTGTTTTGCAGTACGGTAGCCAAACAATACTGAGGGGATTAGGGTATCCCATTCTTGGTCTTTGGTAACAAGTTTTGCTAAAGATTCACAGAGTTTTCTATTAAATCGTTCAACTAATCCATTCGTTTGTGGATGGTATAGACAAGAGTTGTTTAATCTGGAACCGTTGTACCAAGGTATGTACAAGCTTGTTTAGAAAGTGTCTTTCTCTATCAGAGAGCAAATATACTGGGCATTCATGTTGACAGATAATATCTTCATAAATAAAATTGACTGCTTCCTGAACATTTGCAGCTGGTACAGCTTTCGCTTCTGGCCATTTAGTTAAATAGTCAGTAGCTACTATAATGAACTTATTTTTTCTAGTAGTTTCTGGAAGCACCCACATAATCAATTCCAATTCGATAGAAAGAGGCTTCTACAGGTATGGGTTTCAAAGGTCCAGGAGTGTGATATTTTCCTCTTTTTTGGCTATCATCACAGGATTGAACATAATTTTTAATATGTTCAAACATTTGGAGCCAGTAATAATTGTTTCGAATTTTATCGAACATTTCGTCTGTTCCTAAATGTGCTCCAATTGGGTGGTTATACATCAAGTAGAGAATAGGTTCTACTTTATATTGTTGGATTACTTTTAAAAGATTTTTCTTGTTTCGTTTATCTCTTTTATAAAGTTGATCATTAACAATTATATAATAATTGCTTTTTGAAATTAACTTGGTCTTTTGAATAGAGCTAAAATTATCAGGGGTTTGGGCAGTTTCTAAATAATGTTTTAAATATTGATAATGTATACTATTTATGATAATAAAAAATGAACTATACTAACTAACAAAATAATTAATTTAACAAATGCTAGAACACTGACTATCTAGACTGGATTGGGATTATTGTCAGATTTGACTACTATGACTAAAAAGGTTATTGGTAGTAGGTGGTGGGGTTTACAACTTTCCACAAAGTAATGTTGCAAAGATAGTATTCAGAATAATTATTATGTTCAAGTGATGGGCTTCACTAGGAGTTTCTAGTAAAGACACCAGTCATTAAATACAGTTGTTCCTTCTGCTAGGGTCATATCTTCTTCCTTATCAGGAGCTGTCCAATAGCTCTTGACTATTTCCTCAATAGGATAGCTTTTAATCGTTTCCCAGAGTCATAGTTCAATATGACAAAGAGGGCATTTGTCACAGGGACTGTAAAGTTTATTTGCACACCAGCACTGGGCAGTAGGGCCTTTCCAATCTCTAGTAAGGCTTTTTCCGCTATGTTTGGTACAAAATCGCTCACTAATATGTTCAATATAATACCAGGTACAGAACTGGTTATCATATCATATTCCTTCGAGTGAGAAAGTCATTTGCTCATATAGTCGAATGCTCTTAAGAAGGGTGGGGGATAGTTCATTATGTAATATCTATTTGACTATATTTAAATTCCGTTCCATTGGAACCTCAGGTGCTTTTTCTTTGAGTTCAATTTCATTTTGCTTTTCTTCTTGATCATATTTTCGTCTCTATTTTTGAGCTCCTTCATATTTCTCAAATTCACTTGTATAATCCACTTTGAGAGTATTCATTATGTCATTGAATTCTATATGACTTCGTTGATTGAAGAAGGTAACAGTATCTGCCTTATATACTTCATATTGACAGAGTAATTCTATTTCTTTCATGGGCAGGACATAGGTCATCGGGAAGGGATTCAACATCACTCCAGAAATCTTCTAAAAAGAAGTCATCAGTGGTAGGATAGATTTCATCTTCATTAGGTTCTTTTATAGAGACATTAAATAATTTCATAGGCCCAGTTTCTTCTTGTATAGAGGTTTCTTCATAGCAAATAGCTAATCTTCAAATAGGTATTTGCTTTAGAGCATTCCAAATTCGATAGTCGGTATAGCATTGCTTACACCAACTTTTTGATTTATATAGAATGTTTTTGCACCAACATTGTTATGCCAATTTCGTATAAATCTACTTTTTTCTTTATTTTTAGTCCCGAATTTTGTACTTAAGAATTTAATATAACTCCAATTATACATAGGCATTGTTAAAAGTAAAACCAGTAGAAGTGCATTAAAAGTTCTGACATAGTTCCAAATTATTTTCAGCAACTAAGAGAAGTTGGGGTTTCATTGTTTTTCATACTTGATTATGGATATAATCTCCAAGAAAGTTAGCTTCACAATGGGTAATTCGTTGTTTCAGATGATGAGAATGGTGAGTTTGTACTTTCTATTTGCATTGTGTCCTCCTTTAGAGCGATAGTATTTTTTTGCATTGTTGCTTGAAAAGCTTCTTGTTTTGAAGGTAAATTTTCTTCTTCTTCAATTTCCATCATATTAATATCTTCCTTATACATTCGAAAAAGTGTATCAGCATTAGTATGCCTCATTCCAGGGCAATGTATAATATTAAAATTATAAGGCTCAAGCCTCATAATCCAACGAGCAAGTTTCCTTTCAAGGCAGTAGTTTTCAACCATTTTAGAGCTGCATGGTCAGTTACCAAATAAAATAACTTGGCTTCTAGATATTGGTGGAAATGCTCAATAGCCCATACAACTGCAAGGCATTTTAATTCAGTAGTCGAGTAGTTACGCTCTGCTTTAGTCAAACTTCTGCTAGTGTAGGCAACTACATATTCTCTTTTATTAATGTCTATTTGGGCAAGTACTGCTCCTAGTCCTGAATTGAAGCGTCTGTATGAATATAAAAGGGTTCTTGGAAATCAGGGTAGCGAAGGATTGGTGCAGAAATTAAATGTTCTTTTAGAGTATGGAAGGCTTCATTTTGGTCAGTAGTCCAGATATAAGGTTCGTCTTTTTGTAATAGCTGGTTCAATGTTTGGCAATTTTAGAAAATCCCTTAATAAATTTTCTATAATAAGATGCTAATCCCAGAAAGCTTCTTATTTGGCGCACAGTAGTAGAAATAAGAAAGTTTTTGGTTTTCTCAATTTTTTTTCATCAGGTGCGATTTTTTTCCTGCTTACAATATGTCCTAAAAACTTAATTTGTTCTAGAAAAAAGAAGCATTTTTCCAAGTTGAGTTTTAGGTTTGCTTCTCTTAGCATATTAAAAATGGTTTAGAGGTAGTAAATATGCTCTTTAAAGGTTTTCGAATATATGATAATGTCATCTAAATAGACGACAACGAATTGATTTTTGAAGGGTTGTAGTAATTGATCCATCAACTTTTGGAAGGTAGCAGGTGCGTTACAGAGTCCAAAAGGTATAACATTGAACTTGTAGGTTCCAAATTTTGTGATAAATGCAGTTTTCTTTTTGTCTTCTTCCTGTACAGCTACTTGCCAATAACTGCTTGCTAGATTAAGACTTGTGAACCATTGGGCTCCTTCGAATACAGATAATATTTCATCAATTTTGGGTAAAGGATAAACTTCCTTCTCAGTAATGGCATTAAGTTTTCTGTAATCAATACAGATTCTTTTCTTTCCTCCTTTTTTAGGTACAAGTACGACAGGCGAAGACCAAGGGCTAATAGACTCTCGGATAACTCCCCCTCTCCATAGCGTGAATTTCATTTTCAAGAAAAGCTTGTTCATTAGAAGCAACTCAGCATGCTCTTTGTTTAACAGGCCTGGCCTTACTAGTATCAATCTGGTGACAGACGATATTGGTTTGTACTAACTCCATAGTTTGTCCTTCTTCAGATATATTTTGTACAAATATATTCCAGTTGTTCATTAAGGTTTCTCTTGCCTTTGTAATTTCGCTATTGGTTAGATTTTCACTCATATTAGGGACGATAGAATCTTCTTTAATTTCAGCAGTCATTACTTCTGTTAGATAAGTAGCAGAATTCTTTTCTTGAATATGATCTTCCCAAGAGTTTTCATACAGCTTTTCTTCTAAAAAGTTATTAAAGGATATAGTAAAACTGTCATCAGAAAGATAGGCTTCTTCCGACATAAAGGTTTTTCCTCTTCATTCTCCAGTTTATCAATCCATTCATCATCCTCAAACTTATTACTAATGTTAGTTGGTTTCAAGGTAGTGACATGAGTGGTGTTAATAGTTGCTTGTTTTCCAAGGTAACGAATATGTAAGGTATGAGTACCAAAATCAAGTTTAGCTCGAGATTTATTAAACCAATCAGTTCCCAAGAGAAGAGTCTCGTCAGATGACTCAATTACTTGTAGATTGATAGGGATAGCAATATCCTGTAAGGCAATTTTAATATTGTCGATGATTCCTAGAGCTTTTGCTCTGTTTCCATTCACCGTGATCACAATAGTTTTGGAGTCCCGATCAGGTTGTAATCTCAATTTTTTCATTAATTTTCTGGTAATAATACTTACTGCAGCACCAGAATCAAGTATAGCTACAACAGGGTTTCCTTTGATTCGTACATGACACCTCATTGCCACAGTTTTTCGATTTCTTTCAGGCTCAACATGGTTAGCTTCAGTAGTAGTGGTACTTCGTTTTAAGGTCTGGGCCAGATTCTTTCGTTGGGTAGGTAGTTGAAGCACTTGTCCAATAGTCATACTAACTTTGGTATTTAGAATCTTATTAGTAATATTATTGGGTTCAAGCTCATCAATAACAGATGGTAATCGTTTAACAGGAGTTCGTTTTGCAGGCTTTGCAATTTTGATTGGGGTATCAATAATAGGTTCCGGTTCAGGATTGAAGTTTTGTGAGGGAGTAATAGTTCTGTTACATAGGTTCAACTTTTTCTAGATTCAGATAACCTTTGCTTTTCCTTTTGTTCCTTACGATTGGTACTGTAGGAAGAAGCTCGAAGTGCGTAAGTAACATATACTTCATCCTCCCAGTAGTCATCATCATCTTCAACTTCAACTATATTAATATTTCTTCTTTTTACAAATTGAGGTTTATTCATTTGATTTCATTGTTCGTAAGTAGTTTTTCTTTTTGATATACAATCTTTAGCAGCATGTCCATATTCTTCACACGCATAACAATTGTAGTTGGTTTTCCTGGGTTGGTACGCTTGGTTTCAGTTTGGTCTAAATTGGGTAGTTGGTTGAAATCTTGGGGACTTGGTAGCCTCAGTTTGAGCAGATAAAGCAGATACAATAGTAGCATAATTAAGAATCATTTGTTGCATTTGCTTGGTCGAGTTTTCAATATCCTTTTCAAAGCCAGCTGTATTAACTTTTTTAGGGTGAGCATTAGTAGCAAAATCCTTGTCCTGTTCATAGTTTTGTATCAGAGTGCGGAACCTGGCTAAGTCAGTTGGAGCATGCATAGAGAACATAGATAACAAGTCTGGGCACAGTCCCTTCTTGAAATAAAATAAAATATCATTATTAGTAAGTTTTGCTTCTTTTAATTAAGTGGCTAAATCTGCTATAGTAGGCGTCCACAGGTTTGTCAAGTCCTTGTTTAATAGTATCCAATTCTTTTAGCTACTTGTTTTTCCAACGTTGGGTACAAAAGGTTTCCTTGAAATCATCGGTAATAGCTCCCAACAGATTGTCCCAATTGGGATTACCGGTGGTGGTTTGGGTACCATAAAAAGTTTGTTGCCATTCATTAGCCACTCCATATAGGAAAGCGGGTAAAACTTCTCTTCTTTGCATAGCATTCCATTTGTTTGCTAATGCAGCTTTTTCAAAGCTCTCAATCCAAGTATAAGGGTCTTGTGTCCCATCCCCAAGGAAAGGTTCAATTCTAAATAGGATAGAGCCAGTGGTATTGGCCTTAAGGTAGTTTAAAATCTCATCATTGGATGCCATTGTTACAATAGAATTTGGTTTTGGTAAGGAGAAATTGAAAGTAAAATTTAAAGTAGAAAGATTAACAACAAAATAAGGTAATTCAAAAAGTGGGTTATGTACTAAAGTTGATACAAATGGGAAATAGGGAGTTCCAGGAATAATTTGTTTAAAAATGTCCTCAATAGGTTCCCTATCAGCAAGCTCTTCATCAGTTAAATTTAAAGGGTTCTTTTCAAAAAAATTAGAGCATACGGCTATAAATGCAATAAGATGAATAATATTAATTATATTGCCAGGGGAGCTTTGATATCTAATACTATAAATTAACTTAAAGATGGTGTTCTTATGTTGAGGTAGGTTAAATTCTTTGTAAATATTTTCAAGGGTATTGAAATATTCTAATGATTTTCCAGTAAAATTAACAACAGGAAATGTTTCCTTATATCAACCAGCAAAATTTTGGAAGGAATAGGTATAAGAACAGTAAAAGGGTAACAAATTTCACAAGAATCTTCTTTCTGTTCAATAAGAAGCTAATATGTATGCAGGAATTGATGTTGAACTATCTTAGATAAGTACTTTCCAAAATCAAAATTCATTCACTAGTGTTCTATCTTGTTTGAAGCTGTTTGTCACAATGCAAACACTGATGCTTTCACTTTAAATGATTAAGTTCTTCAATATTTAGGTGGTTGTAGTGCCTCAGCGTTGCGTTTCTCTACTATAATATGCTTAGTAGAAAAGTTCCGTAAGGTCTTCCTTTATATACCTTCCAAATTTCACGTAGGTAGCTTCAAAATTCGTTTCAGGTTGCTTTAATTTGTAAACAGTTCTTACTGACGTTTTCTTTTTTTTGGGAGTTTGTGAATCCCACAGTCACCACCAAATTGTCAACCTAGATTTCTACTACTTTAGAGAGACAGAGCGACTAATGAAGAAGACACTTTAGCAATTCACACTAATTACTGTGGTATGCAAGAGTGGAAGGGATACTGTTATTTGGGCAGTATTTTGTAAAGAGGCTTAGGGGATTTGCAATTATGAAAGAGGCCACAATTAATAGTATATGAGGATACTAATAATTGTATCAGTTGTATTTCAGTGAAGACACACTACTTTACTTATCCTTTATTCAATAAACCAGAGATTCTTCACTCTGCTTTTTAGCAAAGGAAAAACCTTGAGTATTTATACATCTATAAAATTGATATATTTGATATATGCTAATACTAAATATAGTTGTTATAATAAATATTATAATTATGTTAGCTATATTAGATATGTTAATTATATCTGTCAAAACTGTTATGTCCCAAATGTCTGAAATGTTCAAAATGTCAGACATATCTGTGATTAACTGAAATGTCTAGAATTAGTCAAAATGTCCGATATTTCAGTGTCATAGGTGGCGTAGTATTGGTCATCCAATAAGATTTGGGCGCAGTAGGATGTTTTGTAAAGACCAATCATTCAGTTTTGACTAGCTTGGTCTAGGACGGTTCAATCAAGATGATTTTGTACCATTCGAAAGGTCTCATCGAGGCAGTCACGATGGTGATAGTTTTATTAAAATTGGATTATGGAGTCAAGAGTTATCATCGTTATACGTTTCATACGTCTAACAACGTATAATAATAAGACATAATTATTAACAAACCTCTGAAATATATTGTAATCGAATTTCTGAATTATATATCAGAAATATACTATCAAATTATGTTCTAGTATATTATGTAAAGCAAAAATGCCAGTATATGCACAAAATTAAAAATGGCTTGAGTATAACAAGTTAATTTCAAAGAACTCAATTACCTGTAAGGTGCATGCCATTTATCACGTGATATTTTTTACTTAGTAGCCACCCCTATCCATGTATAGTGCGATCACTTTATCTAATTCTAATTGATTAATATAATCTATAGACGTGATTACTACCTCTGACCATGTATCCATGGTAAAAATCATGTGATAAATGGCATGCCCCTAACTCCTGCTTTCACATTTACAGAATTCAAGTATTAGGGTGCTAGTGCTCCTAGGTCCGGTCTGTGTCTGGCCCGGTCCAGGTCCGGTCCGGGATCAGACCAGACGCAGACTCTAATTTTACTAATTTCAGACTTCAGACCACCAGACTCAGACTCAACTATGAGTCCGGTCCAGGTCTGGTTCGAAGTCTGCAGACTGGTCTGAATCTAAATATATTTATATATATTGTTTGGTGCTGAACAAGTTTACTTAGTGCATTTTGTTAGAATAAATTAGTAAAATTTTATGAATTATAAGATTTTATAGAATTTTATTAATAAAATTTTATAAAATCTTATAATTCACAAATATTTATTAATTAATTCTAACAAAATGCACTAAGTAAACTTGTGCAGCTCATAAACATGCATCAAAAGGGCTGGTTTGTTTTTATTTTACTTGTAATTAGAGATTTCATGCACAATTTTGGATTTTTGATCAAAAAAGACAAATTTTAACATTTTATCTCCAAATTTCAAGTAAAATAAAAACAACCCTGCCGATTTAATGTATTTTTAGGTGCTGAACAAGTTTACTTAGCGCATTAAGTTAAAAATAATTAGTAAAATTTGTGAATCATAAGATTTTATAGAATTTTATTAGTAAAATTCTATAAATTCTTAAAATTTACAAATTTTTATTAATTAATTCTAACAAAATGAACTAAGCAAACTTATTAAGCACCTAAAAATACATTAAATCGGCAGGGTTGTTTTAATTTTACTTGAAATTTGGAGAAAAGATGCATAATTTTGGATTTTTGATCAAAAAAGTCAAATTTAAGCATCTTTTCTCCAAATTTCAAGCAAAATAAAAACAACCCTGCCGATTTAATGTATTTTTAGATGCTGAACAAGTTTACTTAGTGCAATTTGTTAGAATTAATTAGTAAAATTTATGAATTATAAGATTTTATAGAATTTTATTAATAAAATTCTATAAAATCTTATGATTCACAAATTTTTACTAATTAATTCTAACAAAATGCACTAAGTAAACTTGTTCAGTACCTAAAAATACATTAAATTGGCAGGGTTGTTTTTATTTTACTTGAAATTTGGAGAAAAGATGCTTAAATTTGACTTTTTTGATCAAAAATCCAAAATTATGCATCTTTTCTCCAAATTTCAAGTAAAATAAAAACAACCCTGCCGATTTAATGTATTTTTAGGTGCTGAACAAGTTTACTTAGTGCATTAAGTTAGAAATAATTAGTAAAATTTTGTGAATCATAAGATTTTATAGAATTTTATTAGTAAAATTCTATAAAATCTTAAAATTCACAAATTTTTATTAATTAATTCTAACAAAACACACTAAGTAAACTTGTTCAGCACCTAAAAATACATTAAATCGGCAGGGTTGTTTTTATTTTACTTGAAATTTGGAGAAAAGATGCTTAAATTTGACTTTTTTGATCAAAAATCCAAAATTATGCATCTTTTCTCCAAATTTCAAGTAAAATAAAAACAACCCTGCCGATTTAATGTATTTTTAGGTGCTGAACAAGTTTACTTAGTGCATTTTGTTAGAATTAATTAATAAAAATTTGTGAATTTTAAGAATTTATAGAATTTTACTAATAAAATTCTATAAAATCTTATGATTCACAAAATTTTACTAATTATTTCTAACTTAATGCACTAAGTAAACTTGTTTAGCACCTAAAAATACATTAAATCGGCCAGGTTGTTTTTATTTTACTCGAAATTTGGAGATAAGATATTAAAATTAGTCTTTTTTGATCAAAAATCCAAAATTGTGCATGAAATCTCTAAATTTCAAGTAAAATAAAAACAAAATAGCCGTTTTAATACATTTTTAGGTGCTGAACAAGTTTACTTAGTGCATTTTGTTAGAATTAATTAATAAATATTTGCAAATTATAAGATTTTATAAAATATTATTAATAAAATTCTATAAAATCTTATGATTCATAAAATTTTACTAATTTATTCTAACAAAATGCACTAAGTAAACTTGTTCAGCACCTAAAAATACATTAAATCGGCAGGGTTGTTTTTATTTTACTTGAAATTTGGAGAAAAGATGCATAATTTTGGATTTTTGATCAAAAAAGTCAAATTTAAGCATCTTTTCTCCAAATTTCAAGTAAAATAAAAACAACCCTGCCGATTTAATGTATTTTTAGGTGCTGAACAAGTTTACTTAGTGCATTAAGTTAGAAATAATTAGTAAAATTTTGTGAATCATAAGATTTTATAGAATTTTATTAGTAAAATTCTATAAAATCTTAAAATTCACAAATTTTTATTAATTAATTCTAACAAAACGCAATAAGTAAACTTGTTCAGCACCTAAAAATACATTAAATCGGCAGGGTTGTTTTTATTTTACTTGAAATTTGGAGAAAAGATGCATAATTTTGGATTTTTGATCAAAAAAGTCAAATTTAAGCATCTTTTCTCCAAATTTCAAGTAAAATAAAAACAACCCTGCCGATTTAATGTATTTTTAGGTGCTGAACAAGTTTACTTAGTGCATTTTGTTAGAATTAATTAATAAAAATTTGTGAATTTTAAGATTTTATAGAATTTTACTAATAAAATTCTATAAAATCTTATGATTCACAAAATTTTACTAATTATTTCTAACTTAATGCACTAAGTAAACTTGTTCAGCACCTAAAAATACATTAAATCGGCAGGGTTGTTTTTATTTTACTTGAAATTTGGAGAAAAGATGCATAATTTTGGATTTTTGATCAAAAAAGTCAAATTTAAGCATCTTTTCTCCAAATTTCAAGTAAAATAAAAACAACCCTGCCGATTTAATGTATTTTTAGGTGCTGAACAAGTTTACTTAGTGCATTTTGTTAGAATTAATTAATAAATATTTGCAAATTATAAGATTTTATAAAATTTTATTAATAAAATTCTATAAAATCTTATGATTCATAAAATTTTACTAATTTATTCTAACAAAATGCACTAAGTAAACTTGTTCAGCACCAAAAAATATATATAAATATATTCGGACTCAGACCAGTCTGCAGACTTCGGACCAGACCCAGACCAGACTCAGACTTGACTAAAAAGTCTGAATATAAAAGTCTGAGTCCAGTCCGAAAATCAGACCAGACTCAGACTTGACTAAAGTCTGGTTCAAGTCTGGTCTGTAGGAGCACTATAGGGTGCAATACTAGAAAAAGCAATTGTGGACCTAAACAATGGTAATATAAAATCAGAAGTTTATATAATGCTATTTTGTATGAAAAAATTGCAAGATGTTATTATGATACTTCGACTCTTTAAAGCTCAATATAACTGTTGAAACAGATCTTAAAGAAGAACTTGTATGACTTGAAAATATTTCATAAAAACTAGTTGTTAAATAAATAGCTATCTGTTTAGTTCTTTATAGATAATATCATAATTAAAGAAGCTTATTCGTTTTTAGCAAGAAATTATCTTTTACATATTTTTTTAATAATTATTTACTAACAAAATTACTATAAACAATAATATAATAATACTACTACCTCCATTATTATGCAGCTATTATAACAATTCGCTCTTCACACATTACTACAAAATTGCAAACGTAAATACAAAACTTCAAATAACTCTTAATCACAATTATAACAAATTTAATTCATATGCTATGTATAATATTCTGTAATCATAGCAAAATTTTTATAATCAATAATACTTTTAACATGAATTAAATCAAACCAAAATTTTTTATTACACTCTTATAAAATAAAAACATACTTTGATATTGCAAAACAACACAATTTTGAGCCACTACCAAATAAGACAAAAAAGGTATAAATAAACAAATAAAAAAATATAACTATTCAATAAAAAATATACATGTATATATCATGTAAAATAATAAATGAAATATGAGACAAAAAAAGCAAAATATAAAAAAATCATCTGAACAAAAAAAAATACCAACAATAAAAAAATATAACCAGTAATTTTACTCTTTCTTGTTGCTCTTAATGACCTTGAACGATTCAGACTGTTTTCTAGTATTATGACTACAGGCTAAATAACCTTTTCTTTGCCTTTATTAAGCCCTTCAAAACTATACTTAAAACTTCTACTATTACGAGCAATATTTTTCTTATATTTGTTACCTTCAACAGTACTATCCTTATTGTGTTTGCTTGTACCTTTATCACAATACTTGAAATAATTATCTTTTTCATCTACTATACTTAACGTTTACTTAAATAAAAATTTTTATAATTTAAATCACTCACAGAATTATTTTTTCTTATATGAATTAGAATTTTTAGTCTTAACCATTTTAAACAAATTACCATAAATACTCTAATGAATATTTAAAAGTCTTGAATGAACGAATCTGTACAATGCTAGAGTACTATCTAAATCAATAGCTTTTTTCTTAGTTATAAACTCATATCAACATAGGAAATGTCAATAGTATATATATATATATATTTTTCAATAATCTCCATATGTTCAACAACAAAAAGAACAAATTTATTCAACTGAGTAGAATTTATAACATGTTTGAAATGAGTATTATAATAAGGAAATACAACTTTAATAATAAAATTATAAATTTTTCTAGTATAATCATTTACTAATATATTAATAATAGCATTTTCACTATTTATTTCTTTTGGTGTTTCTTGAACAATACCAACAAGTGAAACTTTTAATAGGCATTAATTTGAACCAAGATCCCTTTTAATAGAAAGATAGGTTGGCATGCAACTGTCATCTAAATTTAAATAACAAATTAATGAATACATGATACAAACAATACTACACCTACACTAATTTACAAACTTTAATTTTAAATTCCTATTAAAATTTTCAAGTAAATCTTTTCACTTGTTTGTCTCAAAAATTGATTGTGGGTTAGAATCTCTTTTCTTAATACCAATTGGAATAAATAAAGTCATATCCAGTTCACAATCCTCGCTCCCAACAAGATAAATACCAATAGCACAATAAGTAATCAATTTGAATTCTCATTAAAAATTTATAAATGTGACTCACTTTTATAATAGCATCAACAGAACAAGCTATTGTAAATAAAAATACCTTAAATTCATGAAAAAATACTACTTATATATATTTAAAATAGCAAAAATAAATATGTCATAGACCTCCAAATTAAATTTAAATAACAAAATAATATTAGAATGAAATTAAAACAAATATAAATTAAATAAATAATGTTTTACTAAAAATAAAAATATATGAATACCTTCTTACAAATATTGTACAAATAAAATAAAAATATTACTAAACTAGACAAAAAAAAATTACTTAAAAATTATATTCATATGCAAATAAATATAATAATATTCAATATATCCCTTAGATTGTAGTAGAACACAGGCAAATTTGCCTGCGTTTTTGCACTTTTTTAGCTCTGATTTACTTTTTTAAAATACTAAAATAATTAAATAAAACTTTGTACAATTATATTTGAAAATAAGGATTACTTTTTTGCAAAATTAGTTTTTATATTATAAGAAAATAAATTATAGTTACATATAAGCTGAAAATAGATAATTTTAAGAAAAAATTTTTTTAAAAAATTTTATTACAATTTTTCTGCGATCTTATTTAGTTTTAGTTTTAGAACTATAGTTCTTAAGACAATATTGTAGTTTATATAAAGGATGACAACTTTCATTATTGCAACTTTAATAATTTACTTGTAAAAATTAAGACTTGTATTATAAGTAAAGATTTTTTTTATAAACGGGAACATATAAAATTTGAAAAAATCTAAAGAAAAATTTTAATAGTAAAAATGCCAATACAAGAACTTTAAATATTTATTATATTAAAGTTTTCTAATGATTTTAAAAAAATTTTATAACAAAGTTACTAAAACAAAACTTAAAGAATATTTTTTACTTAGAAAAGATATGGCTAAAATCAATATTTAAAATTTTATTAAAAATTTTAAAATACGCAGGCAAATTTGCCTATGTTACAATCTAAGGGATAAAAAAATCTAAAAACAAAAAAACAACAAAATTTATTTATATATACTAAATTCAAGTGTATAAATCATAAACCAACCAAGAAAGAAAAAACATTAAAAAAAACTCTAACAAAATATTTATTTAACCAATAATAATAAAATACAAGAAATTTTCTTAAAAAGATATCATAACAAAAACTAATACAATTAAAAAAAAAACAAGAATTCAAACAAGTATAACTCGACCATAATGAAAAATAATCTGGATATTAATATAAACTAGTATGGAATTATCTAAATAGGCACAGTCATAAAGCATATAAAGGCATAAATAAAACACAACCCAAAACATGACAGAATGGTATATATATTACGTTTTGCGGTATTAATATATGAATTGATTACCATATATAAGCACATTTTATTTTATTACTTTACAAGTAATTACTCATACCAAAACCTTTAAGTATTTGATTTTATAATATGCAACAAAACTCATCTATTTACATCTAGTAAACAATTAATTTGAACCAATTCAACATGCAAACACAAGTTACAAATGTGCACACTCATATATCTGCTTTTTTAAACTTAACTGTATCTCTCTATAAAAACATGTGCCTATATAAATTCCTTTATTCAAAGGTTCAATAAATTACCTAATTAATAAAAATAATCGAATTAATAATAATAAATAAAACATGTTATAAAAAACAATAAAAGTACAGAAATATAAATTAATTCTAAACAAAAATTTCAATGAATTTAACTAAAAATTAAACTAATTACAATTTAACTAAACTAAACATTAAACTAACTATAATCAATACCTTATCTGACTAAAAAAAAACAATATGCATTTATTTTTTAAAATCAAAACTTAACTATTAAGAAAATACAATCACATAACCAACAAAATCAAAAAAACATTCAAATATAAATTAAAAAAATTACCAAACTATAAAATTTAAAATAATCCAAAATAACAATAAAACTAAATACTAAAACCCAGAAATTGACTCAAAAAATAGGGCTTCTAATTTTTTTAACTTATATATATTAACATTTAATAGCCACCAACATATTTCTCAATTATTAAATATGCTTTATTTTTTTTTAATTCAAAAAAAAAATTACAAATTATCCAAATTTTACCACTAATTTTATACTACCAAATTCATCAACATCACCTAATAATAACCACTAACAATAAAACTAACAAAAAAAAGTAAACACAAAAACAATCTTTACATTCCTTAAAAATAAACCAAAAATTAACTATACATAATACTAATATAATTAATTTACAAATACAAAAATTAAAAAAAGTGTGGCAACATAGAGAAGCTGTCTAGTTGTAACCCCCAAGTGGCAGGTCTTGAGTTCAAATCCCACTGAAGACGAATTGAAAAAATTGGCCTATATTATAGTAACATTTGTTTATTGATCGGTCGGGTATATTATCTGTAACCTTGGTACCACCATCTTGAATGAGAGCATCAGCGCAGTTGTATAAGTTACACGGACAAATACAAGGAACCAAAACAATTGAAACCTGTTTGGCATGTCCTGAGCAAGGAGGTAAAGAAGATCCTTCGACAGTACTACAGAAGACCAGAATTTCGACTAAAGACTAAAAAACGGACGAAAAAACTCTATAGCAAGAGGGTGAACCAATCTGGCTACCAGAATTATATCGGAGGAAAAGGACCTATGTTGCAGAATTAGGTACCAAGGAAAGGGAGTCCATCAGGCACATAAAGCTGAGCTAACCAATCCTTCTGGGCTAACTGGTTTGGTAGTTTGGGAGGGATCAGTATAAGGTTGAAAAGAAGGTTGGATATATGTATTGGGGATCAAAATGAACCTTGCAAGAGCAAATGGAACTCTCTAGACAGTAAAAGGTAGAAGCATGGAGGTGTGTATATGTCAAAAGACCTAACAGGCTCTAGGCATACCCGTATTGGAGTCCTTGAACGTTAAGAGTAGCTGGGACCACCAATACAGAATAGCTGGTACAAATGCATGTAGTAGTAACAAGGGACTTCTTGGCCTCATGATGCCATCCAACTATACCTGTACTGGAAGCATTTGCGAAATAGGGGCATCCATAAATAATGTTATATACCCCCATAGTAGCGCTGGACCCCTATACTATATAAAAAAATTTTTCAAAATCCATATGTTTATATATAAAATTTTACAAAAACTTGAATATATTGTAAACAGTGATCCGATTTGGATAATTTAGGTATTATTTATTTGTTTCAGTGAAACGAATTCAATAATACCAAAATCATTTCATTTAGATCACTGCATCAATAATTATTCACAAAAAACTATTAATTTTATAGTAATTTTATAAGAAAACATAATAAACAATAGTATTTGGCCAATAAAATTTGATCCAGTAATCCTAATGAAATAAAACTGGTACTATTCGCCTTCTTTCACTGAGACAAATCGAATGGTACCAAATCATTAAATTTGAACTACTAGTTCAATTTTTAGCCAATTTTTCTAAAAAAATTACGTTATATTTTTTTGACCTTCTCTACTTATTAAGAAAAACGTTATCATTCGTCCAACCTCCTCTCGTATAATGTTATTTATGGATCCCCCATATGCCCAACATCTTGTCACCATATTGGAAAGTACAGTCGTTTGCACATTACCAAATTCGGAACATTAAATCCTGGATCACAAAGACGCAAGAACCCGGTTAAGTTATGGTAGCATACAGGCTTGAGATACTTACCCAATATGGTAAAGGCAGCTGCATGGCTTGAAATACGAACTTTCAAGAAGTATGCCAATAGGGGTTTAGATACACCAATTTGGAAGCATAAAGCGTCTACCTGGCAACACTACACCAAATTGGAAGGTTAGATACTAGGTAGTGTGGGTAAAATGGTGAACATGTGAATACCAATTGTAGGTTGGAAAGGGGCATCAAAGCCAGATCAGCTATATAAATGAGAATATGAAAGGCTCTGGTAGGTTTAGGTCAGTAAATTAGTCCTAGTTTCAGTACTGAATAGATATAAAAATTGTACAACAATTTTGTAATGATTGATATATATCTAATAAAAACCAGAGGCATGACCTCACCTTAATAACAAAAAAAAAACAAATACAAAAATTAAATAAATAAATAAATAAAATAAAAAGATACTCAACCAACCAATAACTTCAACTTCCATATAATAAAAACAAAACTCAACTATATATAGCCTAAATTTCAATAAACTAAAATTTCAAATACTTTAAAATACTATTTAAAAATTTCTATATCCTAAATATGACAAACTTCATATATGATCATACTGGTTCTGCATGACATATGTCGTGCAGCTAACATAATATAACTATATAATGAGCTTTTCTAAATATCTCTGACTAGAGATATGTAGCTTATAAATCTCTGGCCTTTTTGGCTAATTAAAAAACAGAGAAATCATATAATTAAAAGTTCATAGGTTGATCTGATTGCTGATGCAAAATTGGATATGCATTGCCAACTCAGATAAATAAATATAGATCATCTTTGATCTGTTTTTTTTTATTTGTTTTTTTTTTATTTCACTTAACTTTGTTTTTTTTCACTTTTTTCACTTTCTTTAACTAATTTTTTATTTTATTTTATTTAGTTATTAGCTTATCTTTCAGTATTATATCGATAATATTGTAGTTGGTGTCTTCGTTGGTGTTGTCTTAGTATCATTATTGATTTTGCTATTAGATTTCCTCTGGGTTCAGTAGATAATATTTCTCTTACTTGTTTTTCGTTTTCTTTAATATTCTTGTATAGAGTAGTATTGTGTATTTCACTTATGCTTGTTCGGTGTTTTTTAGATAATTTTGTGCATTTTTTTAGTGCCTTTTGAAATAACTTCGTGCATTTCCCAGAGTGGTTTCGTTTTGTTGCTAAGGGGCATGCCATTTATTATGTGATTTTTACCATGGATACATGGTCAAAGGTAGTAATTATGTCTATATATTATATTAATTAAACAAAATTAGATAAAGTGATTATACTATATATGGATAGGATAGCTACTAAGTAAAAATATCACGTAATAAATGGCACACCCCTAATAACCTTGTACATTTTTTAGTATCTTTTGAAATGATTTCATGCATTTCCTAGAGTGGTTTTGTTTTATCACTACTAATATTGTCTGTTGGTACCTTTTTCGTTATGAGTATTGTTCTGCATTGGTGCTTTGTGAGCCTTTTTAGGCCTTTGTTGTTATTGGTGTTTTATTCTTTGGTGCCTTTTTTCGTTATTAGTTTTGTCATTTGTTGGTGCCTTTTTTTTTTGCTGTGCTAGTGCCCTGTTTGTTACTTGCTAGTATTTTTATTTGGTTGTTTATTGAAGTTGTAACTGTGTCATGTTAGTTTGCTAGTACCAGTGCCATGTTGTGCTGTATTTTGCTGGCGTTGTATGCTATATCATACCATATTTTGCTAAAGGTCGCATATGGTCAAAGTCAGGATCAGAGTTATGGTTAAATATAGAAAATAGTAGATTGTGTGCTAAGGAATAATTCGGAATGCATATATTAAGCTTAGAAAAAAGTAGAAATAGATCTATAAATAGGTGTTTGCACCTTATATTGAATTCTAAAGTTAGGGCTATAAATAAAAGTCCCACTTTATATTATATTTTAGGGTTATATCATATGTGAAAAGCAGTTTGCGTAGGGCTAGAGTTGGATAATTAATAAACAAAATAAACAAATAAATTTAATTGGTTAAAATTTTTATACGTAGAGCATATAGAAGCTGACAAGAACTAATTTGATTGGTTGGAAAGGCTTTATGGTTAAAAGTTTACGCTTTATATTATATTCTAGAATTATATTATATAGGCTAGATTAGATAATTAATAAACAAACCAAATTTAATTAAAAATTTTTTTATATAGAGCGTATAAAAGCTGAAAAAACTAATTTGATTGGTCAAAAAGGCATTATAGTTAAAAGTTTATGCTTTATATTATATTTTAGAATTATATTATATAGGGCTAGAGCTATATATGATTAGAGGTCGTTTTCTAGGAGTTCTTGGCCATTTGTGATTGGTCAAAACCCCCGTTACTTATATTAAAACATAAGACTAATTTGATTGGTTAATAGACGTATATAATTTGCTTATATTTTAGAATTAGGTCTATTATAATAAAATATAAGATGCAATTTGATTGGTCAAAAATCCTGTTACATATAAAAAAATAAGCTGATTTTTATTGGCTACTTGTTGAGTTTATAATAAAATATAAGACGCAATTTGATTGGTTGGACTTTAATAAGTTGGTAAGTGTTAGATTATATGATTAGGTGTCATTTTCTAGAAGTTGCTCGGCCGTTTGTGATTGGTCAAAAACCTGTTATATATGAAAAAATAAGACAGATTTTTATTGGCTACTTGACATGTTTATTTTAAAACATAAGACCAATTTGATTGGTTAATAAACATATATTATTTGCTTATATTTTAGGATTAGGTCTATTATAATAAATATAAGAAGCAATTTAATTGGTCAAAAATCCCGTTACATATAAAAAATAAAGGGAAAATAAATTTGTGCACCTGTGACATGTTGCACCCTCTGGTTCGGCCAATCAAATCGCTCGATTTTATAGGCAAAAAAATTTTTTAAAATTAAAAATTTTATATAATTAAGTGTAAAATTTATATAAAATAGCATGCTATATATTGTAAAATTTTATTCTGAACAACTTTTTCCAAGTCATAAAGATAGATTGTCTTAGTAAAAAAAAATGTTTTATAAGAAAAATTAAAATTTTTTTTTCCAAAGTTAGCACATATAAAACTTTTTTTTTATTAAAACAATCTACATTTTTAAATTAGCAAAAGTTGCTTAGTATAAATTTTACATATATTTCTTAAACGTAAAGATAGATTTATATTAGTAAAAAAAAAGTTTTATATGTGCTAACTTTCGAAATTTTTGATTTTTCTTATAAACCATTTTTTTTACTAAGATGATCTATTTTTATGACTTAAAAAAAGTTGTTCAGAATAAAATTTTACATTAAATATTTTGATATTTCTTATTTATTTTTACATTTTACTAGTAAAATTTTGAATTTTTAAAAAATAAAATTTTTTGCCTACAAAATTGAGCGATTTGGTTGGCTGAATCGGGGGGTGCGACATGTCGCAGGTGCGACAAATTTTTATTCCCAAAAATAAAATAGATTTTTATTGGCTACTTGTTGGGTTTATAATAAAATATAAGACACATTTGATTGGTTGGACTTTTATAAGTTGGTAAGTAGTAGGTTATATGTAGCTAGAGATAGTTTTTAGGGCAAGGAATAATTTGGAATACATATATGAAGCTTAGGAAAAAGTCTGAATGAATTTAATTGGTCAGTTTATTTAGAATTAGGGTTAGAGTTAGGGTTAGAGTTAAGTCGGCTTATAATTTTTTATATTAAATTCTAGTTTATTCTTTAAACCTTTTATATTAAGGCTAGGGTATCTCATATGATGTTACACATATGTAATTTTATGCAGATCACGGATTTAGCCCCTATAAAAGATTATGCCAACTCGTGACTGTTAAAGAATTTTAACCAACGGTCTAATATTGTTAAAACGAAGTTTTTTCAGTTGTTTAAAGGTTGTGTATTTGCTAGTAAACAGTTTTTTCATTAAATAAACTGTTTAAAAAGAGGTTTGTTTAGAAAAAATATAGTATTAACTTTGCGCATGTGGTTTCAAAAATGCGCATGTCAAGTAAACTTTTTTAACAAACGGTTTTTTTTCTTTAACTTTTACAGGATATAACTTCAGTCATTTGTTTACATCCAATGATATTATAAAAATTATTTGTACTTAAGAATTTTTTGAAGTTTATTAAAAACTTTTCGTATTTATTAAGAGATCTATTTATAGATTAGACAATATTTAGAACCTTATTAAGGCTAGGGTATCTCATATGATGTTATACATATGTAATTTTATGCAGATCACGGATTCAGACCCTATAAAAGATTATGCAAACTCGTGACTATTAAAGAATTTTAACTCACGGTCTAATATTGTTAAAACGAAGTTTTTTCAGTTGTTTAAAGGTTGTGTATTTGCTAGTAAACAGTTTTTTTATTAAACGAACTGTTTAAAAAGAGGTTTGTTTAGAAACAATATAGTATTAACTTTGCGCATGTGGCTTTAAAAATGCGCATGTCAATTAAACTTTTTTAACAAACGGTTTTTTTTCTTTAACTTTTACAGGATATAACTTCGGTCCTTGTTTACATCCAATGATATTATAAAAATTATTTGTAATTAAGAATTTTTTGAAAGTTTATTAGAAAGCTTTCGTATTTATTAAGAGATCTATTTATAGATTAGACAATATTTAAAACCGTATTAAATATAGTATATAAACAGTTTGGAAGATTGGATTTTTTGTGCGCAAGTGTTTGTAACAAGTATTTAAAACTTATTGCAAATAAAATTTTTTATTATAATATGAGTAAGATTGTATAAAATAAAAAAATCAAAGATTTTTAGTATTCATACGTTCGTAGGCATAAAATAATTTGATTGGCTAATAAATAATAAATTACTATTTTTAGATTAGTTACACGAATGATCTACAATATGCAGCATGTCTGTTATTTTGCTATATTGCAGATCATATGAGATATACTACACTTAAAGAATCTAATTTAACAATATAGTTGAAATTAGTGATTAGGGTTTTAAATGCACAGTCTAAGATCGATTTTGTTCTTATTGGAACTCCTTAGTTAGACGTAGCTATATTTGTAAAGTTAACAAGGTAACCAAGTTCACCAGAGAGGCGTCCTTTTTATACTCTATCAAACTATTACAAATTTCTAACTATAAACACTATTCTTCTTTGAAAAATATTTGTATTTGATATACCAATCGGATAACCCGATTTAAAATAGAATTTTATTTTTAGAAATTAATTAAATTTCGTTTATTATAAATTTTTATTTATGGATGTATTTTAAATATAACCTTATTTGTTTCATTTTAATAATTAAATGATTACAAATTTGTATCGTAATTTATGCAAATTAATTATTTGCATAATTATTATTAATTATTTAATTAAAATGATATTATTATTTATATTAAATTTATTTTATTTATATAATTTTTAGAATATACCCATATTTTAAAAAGAGCCAGATCTTTTGATCGGGGCTCCTAAATTAGGTATATACGATCCGTTATCTAATTAAAATAATCTTCCAAATATATTAGATGTTCAATGAACTTCCTTTTAAAACTAAGTTTTACCGATTAGGGTTATTTATTTATCTGATTCTGAATTTCGGGTAAATTTTTTTATAGGAAATTAAAAATTACTATAAATAGTATAAACAATATATACATTAACCGTTTCTAATTAGGATTAGGGTTACTTAGAAAGGTTAGGGTTACCTTTTTTAGATTTAATATTACTATATTTGGGATTTACAATTATAATTAGGGTTTCCTTTTTAGGACTTAATATATTCTTTTTAGGAAATTAATATAACCAAATATGAAAACAATGCTAAAACCTTATTTAACCTGTTTAGGGTTAGGTCACGCGATCGGTTTAGGGTTAGGGTTATATATGTTTGGGGTTGAGTCTTGGGGCTAGAATTGGA
>QKWP01002806.1:29958-48754 GCA_003550325.1 Gigaspora rosea | reverse complement strand
ATAGATTGATTACGAAAGAAGCATACACGTGTAGAAAAGATATTTACCTTTTAATTCTCTTACTCTTTTATCAGCAACGCGCGTATATCCAACGTCAAGATATTTTAATTTCCTATTGGCAAGAGAAGATTTACGGATTGTAGACAATGACGCGTTTTATTTAAACTAAGGTGGGTAAGTTCGCATAGGCCTATTCAAAAATTTTATCGTGTAATAGCATTTTCACATGACATTAAATATTTGTGATAAAATGTATTATGAGTACAATACCGTCCAGATAAATAACACCGACATCCGTGATTAAGGTTCTATCCAGATATATGGTAATTCAATTATATTCTCCAAATCTACATATGTACAAGAGATTATTAATTGCTATAAAATTTGATGATAATAACCATACAAATTTTTATTCTAAACTATTAGGCCATAAAGATATTAGGATATGTTTCCCATTCTATAACCCTGGATTTGGCCAATATCAAATTCAAATGTACGTATCAATTTGTAAGCTTCAGAACGAAGCAAAAAGGTATTTAAAAGGGCTTTTACTTGCCCAATCTTAATTCGGCCTATCGAGATAGTTGTGAATTGTATAATATAGAGTTTTGTGATCAAAATGGACGTCTCAAAGTTTTTGTAATCATAACGAAACCATATACGTCTGTGGGATAAGTTTTTTTTATAAAAAAAAAAAATAAGTACATTTATAAAAATCCGAATTTACCGCTATAGTTATGCTGGAATCCACGAATACCCTTTATGAAACACTTTTTACAAGCAAATTAACTGATTTACCTTTTCTCACTATATGACTTCTGTGGTTCGAATTTACTACTTCGACAAGCATTAACAGGGTTTAAATCTAATTTGTGTAAGGTTATATAAGGGCTATTTTTTATGAATTGTTAACTCTTATATAAATGATCTACAAGAATTCCCCAAAATTAATTATGTAAATCCTATTCTTTACTAGCGTATTATGAATTAACTTTTTTTGAAGATGGTTAGAGAACGTTTTTGTCAAAATACGTCCTCGTAACATATCAAGGGAAGGAGGTTGATAACTAGGAGCCAATTCTTGTAGAAAGTCTTGAAAATATGGATTATTAACGAGGTTGAAAGAGAGATTACCATATATAATGGCATTTAGTAGTTTTGAATGGAGTTTTTCAGATTGCGCAGAAGATATAGGTTTACACCAATTTAAAATATTTTCCTGTTTTGCAGATGGCCCAGCTAATTCAGACATAGTCTCAAATGTAGTTTCAAACATAGTTTCAATTGAGTCTTCCTGGCTAGGCTTATTTCTCTTGCGGGTGGGGGTCATTTCTTCATTAACTTTTTTAATATAGCTAGCTTTTTCAGTAGCCGGCCAGCTACTACATCTGAGAACGTGTTGGTGAAGCCTATCAGGCTTGCCCTCTTGCTCAAGTAAGCAATACTTGCACTTCGCAGTATACCTATTACCTGTCTTTTTTTCTACGGAATGATAAAAACCCACCCATCGATGGCCTTGAGTAGGAAGTGGTTGAGTAAAACCTGGAGGCGGCTGCATGGTTTGTAATTAATTTTATTTATGATTGAATTTGTTAATTTTTTTTTTATAATTTTAGGTATGTTGTAATCAAATTGCTGAGAGAATATTGACTTTTATTGGAAGATAAGTTCAAATCTGCCTCTAAAAAGTTCTTTTTACATGCTTTATATATATTTCAGCTACTAATATCTAACTATCTATTTCTAGACCTCTATACTATGTAACTCTAAAACTATTTATTGGACCCCTCTTTGAACAAACCTGATCAAAAAATTGATACTGATACTGTGAAGGGTTTTTAATACTAACAGGACGAACTTATGCATAACGATTTTATGCATAACAATCTTATGCATAACGATTCTATGCATAATGATCTTATGCATAATGATCTTATGCATAACGATCTTATGTGTAATGACGGTACTATATCTACAGTTGGGTAATAGCAATATATATAATGATAAAGAAACTAATAAGTAATAAAAAAATATGTGGGTTATAATCCTTTGCGAACATAATGCAAAGGGTTTGGTGGCACCACATGATCAGAGTAGCGTACATGTTATGTTTATGAGATGCTTATTACAATTTTTAAATTTAATCTGGGCCGTTGATTCAGATTTCTTTATTTATTATTTATTATGTAATTAACATTTGCCCGTCTCTACATATTAATGAAAAAAAAATATTCAAGCAATTTTGTACATGCGTTCATTGTATCTGGTTTGGTAGAAATATTAGTTATCCAAGAAAGTACCGTAAAATCCAGACGCGTATACCCCGGGTATTTTCATTACTTGATTTAGTACCCAGGGTACCTCTATATGGGGTACACCGTATAGACAATATGTTCTACTTTATCTTACCTAAGATAATACATATAGCATGTATAAGACTCATGTACCCGGGTATAAGTCACAAACTGGTATATCAAAATGGCAAGGGATACACTGCATGGGGGGTACACGCGCCGGATTTTATGGTAGTCTCTTTAGTTGTATAATTAGATTTGATAATTATAAGAATAAAATAAATATATACTATATATTATAGTTTATAAGTTTTTTAATAATTAGTAGTAGGGTTAGGGTTAGGGTTAGGGTTAGGGTTAGGGTTAGGTTAGGGCTAAATAAGGGCATGCCTTTTGACTTTGGGGCATGCCATAGGCATGCCCATAGGCATGCCCATAAGGGCATGCCCCATGCCCCTGTGCACTAAACCCTACTTTTGAGCCAAGGTAGAGTTAGCATGAGTTTAGGGATAGAGTATTTTTATATAAGTAATAGAGCAGTTTTGTGCTTTCTTGTATTTCTGACTTGTGAACTGTTTTTAATGCATCTTTTTTTTCTAGATTGTTAAGGATGTTTTGAATTTTCTTTAGAGGTTGTACCCGAAATAAATTTCAAATTCCGGATAACCCGCTCGTTTACCAGATTATTACTGGGTCACAAACCAGATTGTTTTGAAAAATCTGGGTTACCCGAGTGACCCGGTTGACCCAGTTTGTTTGATTGGCTAATGCAAAATTGAGGTAGCTCTTAAGGGTATGTAATTTTTTTAGAGGTGTACCCGTTAAAAAATTTAAGCTCCGGGTTACTCACTGTTTACAACATTATAAAATGTGTCATCTTAATAATCTGGGTAACCCAGTTTTTTTTGATTGATTGATGCAAAATCATAAATTCTCTTATATGCATTTTTTTAAAAAACTACGTATAAAGATAATGGTAACCGATAAATTTATTTAATTTTTATGTATAAACTTTAATATATAAGTTTAACCGGCCTAAAATTCATTCGGCAAATTTTACAGGTGCTCCGAGAATCATGATAATAGCTGCAACATAATCAGTTTATTCTCCAACGGCTAGTGGCTGTCAGAAAATAAACTGGGTTTAAATAATAAAATTTAAAATGACCTCACTCCCAACGGACATACGTACTGTACATACGTTTGTACGTCACATTATCATGCTTATGGATAATAAATCTGGGTCACCCGGTTTATGATAGCTATGACCCGGTTGACAGGTGTTAACCAGGTTACCCGGGTAACGCTTATACGGGTACAAGCTCTAATTTTCTTGGGCAATAATTTCTTTGTTTCGGTTAATAGATGTATTTGTACTATTGTCAATGAATTTAGTTGTTAGAGTTAGAGTTAATTACAATTATCTAGATTGAATAGATTAGAGTATTTTAGTTTTGATTAAGCAGTATTAATTGTTGATGCTATAATATAATTATTGTATAATTTGTCATATAAGGCCACACAAACTTATACTATTGGTTTTCATATCCCGGCCGGGTCATTGAGGTGGGGTTTTGAAATTTTAATTTTTTAATATATTAGCAAATAGAAATTCTTCATTCATAATTATGCGAACAGAGCAAATTTTTAATATATTAAAGATTATTAATCAATTACATATATAAATAATGATAACAAATATAAAACTTTAACTTTTACTAAAACGCGCCTATGGTGTTATTGATCAGTGCAATATGTTCTAAGAAAACAAAGTTTGCCTGTATAACAGTATAAAGAACAAAGTTTAAATTTTTAGCATATGAAATTTTTTATCGGGTATTCGGTTGTAAGACAATAAAATTTTAAATAAAATTTTTTTTATTAAAAAATTTTTTTTAAAAAAATTTTTTTAAAAAAAAATTAAAATCCAGGTCACCGGGTCACGAAAGGTTACTTGGTGATATGAGAACCAATAGTATAAGTTTGTATGGCCTAAGCTTAATAATTTTTTTTTGTATATATTTAATGCTACAAATTGTTATTGTTACGTAATAGTAAAATAAATTAAATAATTTAAATAATGTAATATGTACAGTATATCAGTTATGCCAATATGTATATGATATGTATATACTATTTATATCGGGTACATGATGTATTACAGAATTTATATATGCGATATATATATGGCATGTATACTATATATGTACTATATGTGTACTATATGTGTCCGATATGTGTCCGATATCCTACATGAGTTGGGCAAGGACCCCGAAATATACATAAATAGGTCAGGTATGAGTTTGCTTATTTTTGAGGTTTTTTATACTAATCTTTTCTATTTATAGGGGTCGTTTAAAGCAGGGTGCAGTCATATGATTTTGACTTTTTAATTAAAGTTAGGGTAAGGGTTAGTCGGTGATTAAGGTTAGGGTGGTATTATAGTAAAATTGTCTTCCCGACATTTTTTGTTAATTTCCCAAAGTATGTTTTGACACTTGTTTCTTGTATTTTTGCATTTTTTCACTTTTTTTCTTCTTTGTTTCTTCGTCGGGCTGATCCGAGTTGATCAAAACAAACAAGTTGATTGGTACCATATTACGTGACTGCACCCTGCTTTAAACGACCCCTATTTATAGTAATTTTTTTGCTTATTTTTGAAGTTTTTTATGCAGATCTTTTCTTTTTTAGTAACTCCATAATTAATCTGACCTATCTATGTATATTTCGAGGTCCTGTTGGGCACATATCGGGTATGTATATAAATATATTTTATACATATCAGTCACATATTATATATATATAGTATATATATCGGGTACCTGATATTATACCAATGTGCATCATTTTGACCTGTGTAATATGTGGGTTCTAAGCATTCGTTTTATAGAATTTTAATAAAGATGAAAAAATTATCTTAAAAATATAATAGAAATATAATTAGAACTTTAGTGAAAATTCAAACATAGCCATATTAAAACAGTTCTGACGAACTGTTTTCAATTAAAAAAATTAAAAAAATACATTTAGAATCGTGCACTTTGCTTTAAATAAATAAATCTTAATTTCTTTGATAAAAATCTGATCATAGTAAATTGATCAATGTTGCCAACATAGTTTTGATTGATTAATCTGTGTGCTACCCTAATAAAAGGTCTAACACATGGTTGAGTCTGAGTTGGTTCGTGACAAAATCTGCTTCAGTTGGGTCAGACCAGTGTCAGACCCAGGTCACGTTTAATTAATTAGAATTGGGTCAAACCTGGGTCGGGTTTGACATAGGAGGCAGGTCAGACCCGGGTTAGGTTTGACATGGGGCAGGTCAGACCCGGGTCGGGTTTGGCATAAGGCGGATCAGATCCGGGTCGGGTTTGACATGAGGTAGTCAGACCCAGGTTGGGTTTTGACCCAAGCGAGTCTGATCTGGGTTAGGCCCAAACTGATCCAACCCGCCCATTAAGACCTCTAGTTACTATCTAAATGTAGTTTTCCATTCTATAAAGTCATGAAAGCCACAAAAGGTGATAATTAATAGTTATCAGGTAGAATGTAGATGATATTGAGTCAGCGTCATTTAGCGGCTATTTGTTGACTCAGATCATGCTGTGAAGCGGCATGATCTGAGTCAATCAAAGGGCCGCTAAATGATGCTGACCCAATGTCATCTACATTTTCTATCTGATAACGATATTATCCGGGAGTGGTCATTGATCATGTTACCCATATTATTTCTGTAAATTATTGTTATTTCATAAAGTTTAGTTTATTGATTATGTGGTTTCTTTCTCTAGTTCTTTTTTATTTTTTTCCTTTTTTTTTTTTTTTACTCAGGGACTTTTTGACATGAATTAAAAAATCGGTAATTAATATAACATAAAAATAAAAACAAAAAAGATATATATCCAAAAAATTAAATATTAAAATTCTAAACCATGGAATAAATATTGATATACCATGATATAGTATTAATATGAGTAACATAATCAATAGTAACTACCGGATAATAAAGATTATAATACGGGTGGGCGATATACTAATGAAAGAACTTTATGAGCATGAATTTAAACTCAATAGTTCAAGGGAAGACAAATCTACAAATATAACAAACTCGATATATCGCAAAAAAAGAAATCAAAATAGCAAACGATTCTTCAAACAACAATTGTAAAAATTGGCAGATATAGGCAAACTAAACAGTCAGTTACATGGGATAGTTGTATGGATGCTAGTGAAATTAATTTCACCAATTTCACTAATTTACCACATTTCACTACAATTTACCACATTTTACTAGCATCTATAGATAGGAATTGAAAAGAATGAAAACAAGGCACTCCATATTACCAAAAATCAGAATGTATATATATCAAGTTGATATTGTTATTACTTGGAAGTTTGAGTCTAAATCGATAAACATAAAATATCTACATAATATCTGAAGCCTGCTAAAGCAAATAATTCAATGAATTTAGATAACTGCGGGTATTATTATTATTATAAAAAAAAGAAGAAAAAGAAAAAGAAAGAAGAACCCTTATCGCAATGATGCCTCCTGTTGCACTGCTCAAAATTTGAATATGAGAAATGATCACATTGTAATGAAGATAACACTCAAACTGCATAGTGTCTATCATATGAACCTGATAAAGTAACAAGATGAAATAAGAAGAATCAACCCAATTTAGCTTATATGATAAAAATAATATACATGTGATTGCATGTAATAGAGATTAAATACATGCAATAAAAATTGCAAGATGCATAATAGCGTAAATTATGAAAGCCCACCTGTCCAACCTGTTTATCTATGGTGCCTTATACCCATTATGTACCTTCACAATCTCTAATAAAGAGAGTGTTTAATATGAAATCCGAGTGAGAATAATAAATACAATATAAATATTAGATACCTGACCTTATATAAATTGGACATTTTGCATGCACATATGAAAAATTCAAAATGATAATCAAGCTTTTTGAAAAACTTTCAAATAATTATATTGAACTTTTTGAGAAAGGAGAAGATAGTAATGTGATTATTGTTGTGGGAGAATTTCCAAATGCCAAAGAATTTAAGACATATTCAGGAATTTTGAAATAAGAACCTAAAAAAAAAAAAACTATGGAAAGTCTAATTAGAAAATTTACTTCAACAATTCTACCACCTTGTACGATTTCAAAACCAGATTTACCAAATATTGGCAGCAGTGCTAATCTTGATATGTTTATCAGAAGCAATAATTGTCAAGATAAAGGAAATGAGTGTGTACATAGTCCCCAATATCTAAATCAGATTGTTGATCAGAATTAAGAGTAGAGGGTATGTCGATCATTTTTTATATAATTTCATAGTACAAAAGAAAATCATATGTTTCAAAAAATATGCCCCAGATAAAAATTATTAAGGTCACGATTAACCCTTGCCAAAATTTTGTAGCATGTAAATTAAAACCTTTATTTATAGTAGGAAAATTTCTAGAAGCAATTTCATTTTAAAAAAATATACTTGTATATGAAGTAAAACTTTTTTGTGTTATCTCAAAATTTTCTGGGTTACCCTGAAAGTTCCCTTGAAATTTTTTGGGTAGTAATTTATTCTACTGACTTCTAGGATAAATAGCTTACCCAATCATACTCTCGTATTCATAAAAAACCAACTGAACTTTGCTATGTTATGAAAATCCAATAACTTCCCTTATGGCATGTCTATAAATAAAAAAGGTATATGAAATGAGAAGCACCAAGAGATGACTCATTTTAAAAATTTTACTGGTATATATAAAATCCAAAGGCAATTTGTTTTCTTTCTGTTTGTTAAGTTTTCTATAAGCATTTCAAGTATTTGGTAGTTTTTATGGATTAGAATCCATATATTGTCTTGCAAATTCAATATAACCTTTGTGTTTTCAAAGTCACTTTAGGCCGTAACCATTATAAATATGAAATTAGAGTTGAAAAGGATGAACATAAGGCATTTAAAATCTTCAAAGATGGGACTTATTATACAATATTTGTGCTTTAAAATAAAGGCATTTATTATCAAAATCAGCAGTGATGGGACACGCTAGTAGAACAAAAAAAGTTAGATATTGTAGGACCCTGAGCAATTTATGAACAGCTAACTATTTTAAAAAATCTTAATATATTACTAAAAATAGAAAAGATCTACAGAAAAATGGTCAAAAATAAGCATTAATATTACTAAATATAGATAAGATCAACAAAAAATAGTCAAAAATAAGCAAAAGCAAATAGTTACCTATCTATATATAGCTCGGGGTCCTGATATTGTTACTATTAGAGAATCGGGTTGAAGGGGATAAACAGAGGGCATTTATTTATTATTAAGCATCAGCAGAGAAAGAGGATGCAGGTGTAATATATAGTGTTATACATTATTATTACTAAAGGTATTGTTATAACATTAGGTACTAGTTTATAATGTAAATTTTTGTTTTTTTTAATAAATTATAACATAATAATAATAATGATTCACTTTATAATAATTCTTACAATAACTAATATTACAAATAAAATACAATCCCTTTTGAATAAAATATTTAAAAATTTAGCTGTGTATAATAAATTAAAATCATTCATAAAATTACATAGTCTTTAATAATACAGTAATAGTGGTCATTATTCGATACTTGACTCCTAAATTCTGCTCGAAACCCTTATTTAGCTAGAATCTATTTTTCTCTCCCGTCCTATTTCAAATTCCAATTCAAGACTCCTAACTACCTAAAATCTGTTTTTCACTATTCTAAACCTAACTCTATTTACCAAAGGAAAAATCGTATCTACAGGAACATTTGTTTATATATTCACAGGACTTCAAATCATCTATCTAGAAGGATTCTTATTCGAACAACTGAGTCCTTTGATGTTTTGCTGAATTTAACCCACCAATACAAAGTTCCAAATCTGAAAATTACTATATGTCTCACCAAAGGAAGTCGATTTGTTTCAAGTCATTAATCCCAAAAGAATTAAAGAAAACAAATTGATTAGAATGGAAAAAAAAAACAATAGACAGTACTTATTTGATTGAAAAATCCCAAAACCGAACAATTACGAAAAGTGATCATCTCATCCATACTGATTATCTCACTCACATTAATCATGTTCATCTTGATCTTTTTATGTGCCTTAAATGATTTTATCCATGTTAATTATTCAATTAGCAGTTATATAATGGATAAAAGATTTATTATATTCAAAAAAAACCTATTCACCAACCTATTTTTAGTCCTAGCCTTCCAAACCCGATTTTTAATTAAATCTCTAAATAAAGTTCTATTCCACCTGTATAGTAATATGAAAGTGACAAACACCTCATTTACACAAATGATGAAATCCACATTTAAAAGAATATTCAAACAGCAACTTCAAAAACTATGATACTGAAAGTGGCAAGTTGCAACAAAGCTCCAATAACCGATGATACAAAATGATACCAAAACTGGTGACATGACTAGACGTACCTAGGATATATTAATTCAAAAAAGAATATAAATTAAAAAAAAAAATAAAAAAGATATCAATTATTATAGAAAATTTTAGATTTTTGATTTTTTACAATTTTCCACATGTATTATACAAAAAAAACCACATTTCTATATACAAAAATGATCATCATACCTTCTACCCTTAAAATAATCAATTTTATTTTTGTAAACGAATATGAAGTATTTCAAATTCACAAGAAGATCTAAATTTGTATCTATGAGCAAATGCTTTATATATCTACTATGTTAAATAAAGTGTGTTACAAAATTTGCTCAAGTTCACATATTTTATTTCATACTGTATTTACTTGAAATAACGCGCACCTGCGCATTATTTTGAGGGGATGCACGTTATTTTGAGTACATGCATGGGCGTTATTTTGGGGTAAAGGTCTAATTTCTAAAAAAATTGTACATTATATATGTGTGATGTATAAAAACCTGCATTTCTTAATTTTATATATAACCTTCTGATCTAAGTCAGATTTTTTGACTAAAAAATTCTTATTTCCACTTGTTATTTGAATTTGTTATTTCAGCAGATTATTAATTTGGCATTTGGAGTGTATATTATATTGGAACGCACATGCCTGTTATTTTGAAACCTACATACTATTTTAAAAAAATGCAATTTTCAAAATAACGCCCATGTGCGTTATTTTGAGTAAACATAGGTAAGTTGATATGTAAAGCTATTTAATTCAAAAAAAATCTAAAAGAATAATGCCATGGGCATGTTTTTTCTTCCTCACCTGTATCTTGTCTTACTAATCTCATATGATATAATTATATTTAAAGATATGATTATAATCTTGCTCTATAAAAAAAAAAGAAAAAAGAGAAGAGAAAACAAAGAACAAACAACATGGACAGTCTCAAAAGCAGAAACCAACTGACTTTATATGACAGACAACCACCAAGACCAAACAATAATGATGAATACCTCACAATATCCCAATAGCATGGGGCGATATGATATGGCTAGCCTTAAGTTCTTATCTTCTTTCAATAACTTAGGGCTTATTCTTTGGACTGGTGCTTCATGGTCTTCCATTATGGTGATTCGGGTTTTGGTTATATTTAGTCTCAGAACAACAACTTTCTAGCAGATATAGGTGCCATTTGGAAGCTTTTCATGGATGTAGTATAGTTCCTTCCATTTGGGTGCTAGTTTATGGCCACAGGTGCTTGCTTTCTTACATTAAAGACCAATACCCTGTCACCCAATGTCAAGATCAGGCATGGCTTTTATATGACAATCATACTTAGCTTTTTGTTTTTGCTGTACCTCCTCAATATGGCACAGCACATTTCTATACACTTTAGATAGGTCATTTTCGATTTCGTATATTCATTGCATAATAGTTCTGTTTAACAAGTCTTTTGACACACTGGATGTAGGTGTAACTGGGCTTTTCTGCTATATACCAAGTAGAAGGGCGTTTTGCGAGTCGTGGCCAGTTTTGCAGTGCAATATGTGAATAGTATAGACAGAATTAGCAGGTCCTAGTCTGTCACATTCATCACCACTTTTGACACAGCACTATATAGAGTCTTATTAAAGTGCTCTACAAGTCTGTTTGTTTGTGGGTAATACAGGTAGCATAGTGATGCTTTATACTTAGGGTTGCCAGTAGTTCATCGATGACTCGATTTCAGAAATGTGAGCCCTGGTCAGATAATAATATACTAGGGCATTTGTGTTGACAGATTATCTCCTTATAGATAAACTTAGTGACTTCTTTAGCATTGGCCTTGGAAATTGCATGAGCTTCGGCCACTTGGCATATAGTCGGGTCTATGACTATATAATTATTTAGCCAGGGCATACTGGGTAAGAGATCTATGATATTGATTTCTACTCTATGAAAAAGGGCTAGACATTGATTAGGTGAAGGGGCTCTTTTGACCTTCTATTCCCATGCCATTGACATTGTTTGCACGTTTTGACGTACTCGCATATATCATGATACATTTTTGGCCAAAAATAACACTCATGGATCTTATTAAATATTATGTTTTTTCAAAATGAGCACCTAGTAGTGATCATGGGCTAAGGCCAGTATGTAATCCAATTTTTCTTCTTGTAATACTATAATTAATTTTTCTTTTTTATTTTGTTTGTATAGGTTTCCATTTTTGAATCAATATCATCATTTTGTTTTGGCCAACTGGTTCCGCTGTAGATTATCGTAATGCTGCAAGTATTGTCGACTTTGTATGTATCCTTTTATTACAGCATATAGTTGAGGGGTCCATGTTGTCATTTTTCTTATTTTAATTCATTTCTATTGCTAGGCTACCAACGACCTGGACTGGATTTAATTTAGTGTTAGGTTTTCCTCTATTTCTTTGATGTATCTTGTTTTCTTTTTTTATTGTCCTTGTTCTATTTCTTTTACTCAGGTGGTCACTGCTATCCATTTGGTATCTTGCCTATCTTCCTTCATCCGTATTTTAATTTTCTGAATCTTGATCACTTTTCGTCTTTCGTAACTTTATGTTTCATATGCAGTTATAATCCCTAATTTTTCTAACTTCGCTTCATGTAGTTCCTTGTCTAAAAAAAATTTTTTTTCACAAACAAAATGTTTCCTTGTTAAGTCCAGTTATGTGTTGATTCGATTTGAAGTGATTTTCCAGATAACTTCAAATATGCCTTATAGTGACTTGAGAAAAAAGATCCTAAAAGTCTTGAGCAAAAGGTCTATTAGATTTCTTATATCACAGCAGGTAAGTAATTGTTTGCTATTTGTGGTACTCCATGACCTCAAAATTTTTTTGGTTCAAGTAGGTACAACGCTACTGAGTTTTTGGTGTTTTCTTTTTACTGTTTTGTTGGTCAACTCATATTGGTAGGCTTTGACCTTTGGCTTTATCGATTTCGGAGTGTTCACAGTGGTAGAGTGGTAGGTTTCAGTTGTCTTTTCTTGACAAATTTTTTTTTAACTTAAAAATTTCTGCTTTAATTTTAGATATGTGTTGATTTAGGAAATTTTTCTGATATCTTCGAATATACTTTAAAAATAGCTTTGCAAAAAAAAAAATCCTAAAAGGTCTTGAGTGACAAGTACATCACAATTCAATATCTGTAGTAGTTCGTAACTACAGAATTTCTGGTTTGATGATTTTGGGTCCACTAATACTGTAGTAAGTTACCATTGTTGTTGCTTTCTAGCTTTTTTTATTTTTTTTTTTATAATTTTCTTTCTTGGTTATTTCTCAGGTTTGATTTTGATTTATTTTTGGGGTACTTTTGGATGATTTCAGAAACTTGTTGAGAGCAGCTCTAGCGAAACGATTATTAAAGTCTTTAGTCAAAAGGTTAATAGAACTTTAGTACACTATGTGCAAGATAGATAGGTAGGCAATGAGAATTCTTATGTAGGCTTTGGGACAGCTTTGGGTGACTCATTGTGCATTACTATGCAGACAATTCAGAATTTGAAGAAACTTCTGGTGTAATTTTTGAAATATAAGTAATTAGAGCGATTAGGACCCTTCAAGTCACTTTAACCTATCTTGATCAACCATGCTCTATTATTGGGTCTGTACAAAAATTGTTTTTTTAACTATATATTTTGAAATGTTTTGTTTTTAATCAGGAACACGATTGGGACCGGATCTGGGTAAATAATTTATATTTTGTTCATTATTGTTGCAATCTAACATCTCTCTTATATGCTATTATAGGCTTTCCAGTCTATATACTCATCAAAGAGCTGGGTTCATTCTTTAGCATCAATTTCCATTTCATCAAATGAGTCATGACTGGTCTCCATATTCTAGTTTTTGGTCAAAAGAAAAGAGGGCTCAATGCTATAATATTTGGTTTCAGTAGCATTGCCATGAATTCTAGTCCCATAGCCGGTGCTCCCCACAGAGGTATTTAATGAAGTAGGTTTCATCAATGTTCATTGATTAGGTATCATTTTTTAGATCATGGTCATTAGTGCTCCTAGGTCCGGTCCGGGTCCAGTCCGGGATCAGACCAGACTCAGACTCTAAATTTTACTAATTTCAGACTTCAGACCAGACTCAGACTCAACTATGGGTCTGGTCCGGGTCTGGTCCGAAGTCTGCAGACTGGTCTGAGTCCAAATATATTTATATGTATTTTTTGGCGCTGAACAAGTTTACTTAGTTCATTTTGTTAGAATAAATTAGTAAAATTTTATGAATCATAAGATTTTATAGAATTTTATTAATAAAATTTTATAAAATCTTATAATTCACAAATATTTATTAATTAATTCTAACAAAATGCACTAAGTAAACTTGTTCAGCACCTAAACATGCATCAAAACGGCTGTTTTTTTTTTATTTTACTTGTAATTTAGAGATTTGATGCACAATTTGGGATTTTTGATCAAAAAAGACAAATTTTAACATCTTATCTCCAAATTTCAAGTAAAATAAAAACAACCCTGCCGATTTAATGTATTTTTAGGTGCTGAACAAGTTTACTTAGTGCATTTTGTTAGAATTAATTAGTAAAATTTTATGAATCATAAGATTTTATAGAATTTTATTAATAAAATTCTATAAAATCTTATAATTCACAAATTTTTACTAATTAATTCTAACTTTATGCACTAAGTAAACTTGTTCAGCACCTAAAAATACATTAAATCGGCAGGGTTGTTTTTATTTTACTTGAAATTTGGAGAAAAGATGCTTAAATTTGACTTTTTTGATCAAAAATCCAAAATTATGCATCTTTTCTCCAAATTTCAAGTAAAATAAAAACAACCCTGCCGATTTAATGTATTTTTAGGTGCTGAACAAGTTTACTTAGTGCATTATGTTAGAATTAATTAGTAAAATTTTGTGAATCATAAGATTTTATAGAATTTTATTAGTAAAATTCTATAAAATCTTAAAATTCACAAATTTTTATTAATTAATTCTAACAAAATGCACTAAGTAAACTTGTTCAGCACCAAAAAATACATATAAGTATATTCGGACTCAGACCAGTCTGCAGACTTCGGACCAGACCCAGACCAGACTCAGACTTGACTAAAAAGTCTGAATATAAAAGTCTGAGTCCGGTCCGAAAATCAGACCAGACTCAGACTTGACTAAAGTCTGGTTTGAGTCCGGTCTGTTGGAGCACTAATGGTCATAGTAGGGTTCGTACTGATACCTATTTATTGTGGCCCAGGTAATCACCCTTTCCATTTCATCATCTAGGTCCGTTAAAAGGGTATGGAAGTACCTTTCTCATTCTATTTTACTATTAGTCAATTCTATTTCTCACTCCTCTTCTTAATAGTCAAAGTCATTTCTTTCTTCATCTATATTATTCCCGAGAAGTATTTCTACTTTGTCATCAGAATCTTCCTTGAAGTATTCTTGTGCAACAGCCTGAAAGACCTCTACTTCTTCTACTGGGTCAGTTTACTGGATTCTGAGTAATTCTTTAATAGTAGTACTAGAGCGTTCTGCAGCAGCATTCTTTATATCTGCTGCTTTTTGGTAATTAATTACGTCCTTTTCCCTTTCTTTATTTTCAGATAATCCATCAGTCATTCGAGATAGGGTGTCCGCATTATTATGGATCCTACTAGCTCGGTGGATTACTGTAAAGTTATAGGGCTGTAATTGAAGTATCCATCAAGCTTTTTGGCCCTTTAAAGCAAATTTTTGAAGCCATTTTAGGGCAAAGTGATCAGTCACACTATAAATGGCTTGTATTCTAAGTAATAGTGGAATTATTCTACTGCCCAAACCACTGCATAGCATTCCAATTCAGTGGCTGCATAGTTTCGTTCAGGATCAGTAAGGCTCTTGCTAGCATATGCAATAGCATACTCCTTCTTGGCTTCATTTTTCTGGGCTAATACTGTCCTAATCCTGTACCTGAGGCATCATATGTAGATAGAAAAGTTTTTCTAAGTTAGGGTATCAGAGTACTGGTGCTGTAGTAAGGCAGGTTTTTAGGGTTTAAAATGCCTTTTTATGCAATTCAGTCCAATCGTACTCTATACCCTTTTCCAATAGCTTGTATAGAGGTTTGGCTATAGTAGCAAATTAGAGAATAAAATATCTGTAGTATAATGCAAGACTGATAAAACCCACAAAGTTGCCTTAGACTAGTTGAGAGAGATATTCCTGGACTTTTATGACTTTTCTTTATCAGGTTCAACTCTATCTTGGCTTACCATATGACCTAAAAACTTAATACTATTTTTAAACAGATTACATTTTTTTGAGTTTAGTTTTAGTCCTGAGTTTTTAATTTTAGTTAAGACCTTTTGAATATGGTCTAGATGTTTCTCAAAAGTAGATGAATAAATTTTAATATCATTCAGATAGACAGCAACAAACTGCCCGATAAATGCCTCTAATATGTAGTTCATTACTCGCTAGAAGGTAGCTAGGCATTACATAGCCCAAAAGGCATTACCTTAAATGCATAGACCCCATATTTGGTAACAAAGTTAGTTCTTTTCTTGGTCTTTGAGACTCACACTATTTGCCAGTAGCCACTGGCTAAATCTAGGCTCGAGAACCATCTTGCCTTGCCAAAAGTTTCCAAAAGATCATCAATTTTCAGTAGAGGATAGGCATCATTTTTGGTCACATTATTGAGCTTGCGATAGTCAACATATAGGTGTAGTTTTCTATTTTTCTTGGGACTATGATAACTGAAGAGGTCCATGAACTTTTGACTTTATATATTAGTTCATTATTTAATAGTTTCTTTATTTCTTTCTGTAGAAGTTCTTGTGCATCTGAAGAGATTTAGTAAGCATTTTGTTTAACTGGCTAGTATCCCCGGTATCTATTTAGTAGTAAATTTCGTGATATTGACCCAACTGGCTTAACTCAAGGGCAAATATGCTGCAAAACTTATTTAATAGAGGAATAGCTTTCATTTTTTGTTGCTCATTCAGTATGTGGCTCTTATTAACTCTTTAATTATATTTGTAAAGCTTGTTTGTTGATTGTTATCCTTTTCGAGGACTAGAATTTCTTCAAGAGCCATCAAGTAGATTGCATGACTATCAGTATAGTAGCTTTCAACTTCTTCAGTACTTTTTTCTCATATGTATTAAAAAGTCTTCTTCCTCTTCATTAGGTCTTCAGGTAGTACTTCAGTCTTTTTTTCTGAGATAGGATAATGGGCACTTCAGTACTCTTCACTAGGTTTCTAAAAATTAATTTGTTCTCATCAAAGTATATGCGAGCACGAAGCTTTTGGAACCAGTCTATGCCCAACAATATAGTTTCGTCTGTAGAGTCAATTATCTGGAAATTGGTCAGGACTTATACACAACTAATAGCTAATTTTACACCTGTAACTTTTTCTAAAGCTTATTTTGGCTCCTATCTGCAGTTACGACTGCTGCTATCAAGGGCTCTTGTATAGTAATTTTCAATTTATCTAATAGTTTTTTTGACATGATGCTTATAGCAGCACCAGAGTCCAATACTGCGAGTATAGGGTTACTTTTGACTTTAATATAGCACTTGGCAGCAGTAGTTCAGTAGCCTGGAGTTGGTTCTACTATATTGACTTCCTCAGGTATAGGTACTATAGGATGTTACAATGCTTGGGCCAAATTCTGGCATTGTCTTGGAATTTGTAATAACGGTCCATAGGTCACATTAGCTTTTTGAGCTAGTAGATCTTCTGCTATATTATAGTTTGGTATCAGATTGACTACCAATTGTCCCCTTCTGCACTGTGGTTATTAATAACTTCAGACTAAGGTGGTTCTAAATTGACTTTTTCTATAGGAGCAGGCACATCATTCTGAAGTAAGGTATTTGGTTCTTGTGCTACTCTTTTTCGAAGTCACTTATTCCAATTAACATCTGCTTCAGGTTTTCACGCCGTTTTGCAGCATATATTTCCTTCTCCAAAGTAGGTTAGTAAATATTACACAGGTTTATAGGCCTAGATTTGTTATTATTTTGTATTGCATAAGGTAAAATTCTTTAAGGGACCTGACATTGTTCAAAGAGACAATTTCTTGAATATGGCTTTTTTCTCCACACTGGTAACAGGTAATTCCTCTCATAGTTGGTGGTTGAGATTGGTATTGTCTTTGAGAGAGCTAGATTGGACTAATTTCAGCTCTGGAAACAAGGTTAGTAGTTAACTTCTTATAGTTCGCAGCCATTTGTTGCATTTTTTGTACCAAGTTCTCTACTAATTTGGTGGAAGGTCGTTGGGGCTATTTCAGACCCATAATAATTTCTAGCTTCTACGTTTCGAGCAGTAGCAATGCTTCATCCAAGTTTTTTAGATCAGTGACTAATATAAGAGCAACAGTTCTTTCTTGCAGCCCTTCAATGAACATTTGGACAACGTAATATCAGGCAATTGGTGCTCTGGATCAACTTTTTTTAACAAACTTTTAAATTTGAAGGTGTATTTATCAACTTTTACTTTGTCCTTTTGGGTTAGAGCATTTAATTTGATTTGTTATTGGTGTTTTCACTATAGTGTAGCAAAGTACTTTGTGAACACTAGAACAAAGCTATTGCCAGTATATGCTTCATTATCCCAAAATAGAAACTTTTCCTTATTAGGGGAGTGCCAGAAATCACCTGATTAGGGTTTCACTAAGTAGCTGACCCCCTACCCCCCACCTGATGATTTTTCTAAGCATTTGATTGGTTAAAATTTAATAATATATATATATATGTTAAAAATTGGATAACTTTTGATCTACTGGTCAGTTTTGGATGCTTCAACTACCAAAATGTTCGTCTCAGTGAGACAATTCTAACAAGCCCAAAATTATCAAAATCCAATCACAGGATCCCAAGATCATTCAACTTTTGTGTAATTTTAATAGTAATTTTAAAATTAATAAGTAAATTCAGACTTTTTAGTCAAGTCTGAGTCTGGTCTGGGTCTGGTCAGAAGTCTGCAGACTGGTCTAAGTCTGAATATATTTATATGTATTTTTTGGTGCTGAACAAGTTTACTTAGTGCATTTTGTTAGAATAAATTAGTAAAATTTTATGAAT
>QKWP01002806.1:0-29184 GCA_003550325.1 Gigaspora rosea | reverse complement strand
TTGAAATTTGGAGAAAAGATGCTTAAATTTGACTTTTTTGATCAAAAATCCAAAATTATGCATCTTTTCTCCAAATTTCAAATAATATAAAAACAAACTAGTCATTTTAATATATTTTTAGGTGCTGAACAAGTTTACTTAGTGCATTTTGTTAGAATTAATCAATAAAAATTTGTGAATTATAAGACTTTATAGAATTTTATTAATAAAATTTTATAAAATCTTATAATTCAACTAAATAATTCTAACATAATGCACTAAGTAAACTCATTTAGCACCTAAAAATACATTAAATTGGCAGGATTGTTTTTAATTTTACTTGAAATCTGGAGAAAAGATGCTTAAATTTGACTTTTTGATCAAAAATCCAAAATTATGCATCTTTTCTCCAAATTTCAAGTAAAATAAAACAACCCTGCCGATTTAATATATTTTTAGGTGCTAAACAAGTTTACTTAGTGCATTTTGTTAGAATTAATTAGTAAAATTTTATGAATCATAAGATTTTATAAAATTTTATTAATAAATAAGGTAGCTGCACAACGCTGTCGCGCTAGAAACCAGGAACAAAAGTATATAGTTAACCAATAGTCAAAGCAAACAAAATAGAAAATCAATAAGAACTGAATACATATTTAATGATTAATGGATTGTTGTTGTTTTAGCATTTCATTAGCGTATTTCGATAGTGGTGGATAATTATATGTTTGTCATTTTAATAGTCTATGCTATTTATTATAAACTAGCATAAATCACATTGCTTACACAACGCATTTAGTTATTTGTTTTATTCTTATTTTTATTTCAAAAAAAAAAATTTTTCTTAAGCTTTTCTATCATAAATGTGTCTTAAATTTAATGTACTAATCCGGGCCCTTCTGGGCCAAAGCTAGTGCATTAGATTTAAAGTATTTGCTTTAGTTATTAGGTGTTCCATCATGAATTTAATGAACCAAGTTTGGCCCTTCTGGGGCCAAAGCTAGTGCATTAAAGCATTTTCTTTCTGACATTAGGTGTTCCATCCTAAATTCAATGCACAAATTGGGCAAAGTTGATGCATTAAATTTAAAGCATTTCCTTTTTGTCATTAGATGTTCTGTCTTGAATTTAATGTACCAATTTGGGCTCCCTCCAGGGGCCAAATCTGGTGCATTAGATTTAAAGCATTTTTTTCTGTCATTAGATGTTCTGTCTTGAATGTAATACAACAATATGGACCCCTTTGGGCCATAGCTGGTGCATTAACTTTAAAGCTTTTATTAGTCATATGAAATGATCATATTATGACCTCAGTTACTGAATGTTACACAATCAATATATGAGATCCGGATCTAAATTGATATTGTAAATAATGAATATAGTGCAAATTGATTTACGTGTGGCAAATCACATAAATTTTTTATTGGTCAGGGGGCTTAGGAGGCTGAGTTCGCTTTGCTGTAGTTCTTTTGCCTTATGTCATATTATTTGACGATCATTGATTATCAATTCGTCTTACAGTCAAAAAATTCAAAGAAAAAAAATGCAAAATCCAAAAAATTTGAAAAGTAAAAGCATAGCTATAGATGGGAGTGGGCATATAATGCCAAAAGGATCTTTCTTTACTAGAATTTAAGTTGTTTTTTAAATGATTCGATTTTTTTTTGTTTTTTTCTAGTATGTTAAATATATATATATATATAGTATATATAACATATATATAAGAAATAATTTATACATCGCACGTGCGATGTTGTCGCACCTGCTGCAGATAAAATCAGATGTAATGTAAAATTAAACCAATTAAAATAACCCATTTTCATTGGTTAGGGTTAGGGTGAGATATAGATTGTGTGTATGGGCAAGAGGGGTTTTTATAGTAAAATTTTTGTAAGGAATTTTTTTGTTAGAATCCTAAGAGTAGTTTCATATACTCAATTTTAAGTTATAGACGATTTTTGACAAAACGAATGTTTGTTTTGAATTTTTTGATCATGTAATGTTACACCTGATCTTGAAATTTGATTGGGAGAGCAACATATAAGGCGCATCGCATGAGGCGATAAATAAATTTACTCTATATATAATATATATAAAAAAATGGCAAGGAAATTTTTATGTCGATCTCTGCATTAAAGAGAACAGCCAAAAATAAACCAATTACATTACAATGACCATATATGGTAGGACGATAGTCAGCCCAAAATTATAAAGTTCTAATTAAATAACAGAAGCAAATTTGGAAAATTCACTTTTTACGATTTTAAGAGAGTTGTTTAAGGCGTTAAAAATCATTGATATAAGCCTTATTTTGTGTAACCACATTAGAATACTTGATTAGCCAGTGGAATAGACAGATATTTTGTACTTTGATATAAGCCTTATTTTGGCATGACAGGTCATCTGATCATTCAAAAAACGTTTCATAAATTTCTTTGACAATTAGCGATTATCATTTTATCAACCTGATAAAAGATCCAACGAAAAAATGAAAAATACCAAATATCTAGTAAATAGACAAATCAAATTGCATCGAGTCACCAATTTTTGTGTCTAAAAACATCGCTTTAAAAATTGTTAGCTATTGCAACTCATGTTTGCGATTCCCTGCATTTTAAATTATAATGTAATTATGCGAATTTGCGCATATAGGTACTTTCATCAATCCACATAATACTACATATTATGAGGACACTGTACGTACGAACGTATATAAGGTGTGATGGTTTCATACGTGAAAAATAATAGTGTGGCAAATTCATGCGTGAAAAATAAACAAAATTTGACAAATAAGTCATGCTGACCAATCAAAATTAAGATTTTGCAGACAAATACCACTCCAAACAGCGTATAAACCATGCACTTATTGTATTTGTTCCTGGTAATTCTATAAATCTTATGGTTCACAAATTTTTGTTAATTAATTCTAACAAAACGCATTAAATAAACTTGTTTAGCACCTAAAAATACATTAAATCGGCAGTGTTGTTTTTAGTTTACTTGAAATTTAGAGAAAAGCTGCTTAAATTTGACTTTTTTGATAAAAATCCAAAATTATGCATCTTTTCTCCAAATATCAAGTAAAATAAAAACAAACTAGCTGTTTTAATACATTTTAGGTGCTGAACAAGTTTACTTAGTGCATTTTGTTAGAATTAATTAATAAAAATTTGCGAATTATAAGATTTTATAGAATTTTATTAATAAAATTCTATAAAATCTTATGATTCATAAAATTTTACTAATTTATTCTAACAAAATGCACTAAGTAAACTTGTTTAGTGCCAAAAAATACATATATTTATATTCGGACTCAGACCAGTCTGTAGATTTCGGACCAGACCCAGACTGGACTCATAGTTGAGTTTTCTAAAATTAGTAAAATTTAGAGTCTGAGTCTGGTCTGATCCCGGACCGGACCTAGGCACACTAGTCTCAATGAGATGAATTGAATGGTACCAAAATAATCTGTTTCTGATCGATATGGCATGTGGTATTCATCATAGAACTTAGGTGCACCGAATTAGATATATCTAATTATTAATTTTTTATAGAATACAAATCTTTGTTGACTTAGGCTTCTGTGATTAGAATTTAGTGATTTTAGGCTTGTTAGAATCATCTCACTGAGGCGAACATTTTGGCAGTTAAATTATCAAAAATGGACTGGTAGATCAAAAGTTATTCAATATTAAAAATTATAAATATATAATAATAATATATAAACAGGGTTGGGCAATCGGACAAGTGGGTTGTCCGATGAAATTTAAATTTCTAAAATTGTATATAATTTTTTTTTGAAACAAGAAACCTACGTTCAGAATGAAGCAAACCAAATAATTAGGACAGTAATATACTGCCAATTTTTACTCTATATGTGTTAATAGATCAATGGACATCAGACAAATTTATATGTCTGGTGTCCAGTAAAATTCATCGGACATAGAAGGCTGCCCAACCCTGTATATAAATATATATTTATATATATTATATATATTATATTATATATAGGACCTGATAATTGCTCTACCCCCACCTACCTAAAAAATCAGGTGATAAATGGTGCTCCCCTTATTATTATACCAAGTGGCCGCAATGCTAGCTAAATGTCCAAATGCAATTCTTATTTTTCTTGCCATGCCCCAATTATTTGTATCAGCAGCATACTCGAAAGCTTCTATCCATTCAATAGGATCTTTATTATCTTCACCTTTGAATGTTTTGACGTGAACCCAATTATTTTCACGTGCTGAAGATGAGGCATTATTTAGAGCCATATCTCTAAAAGCCAGAGTGATTTCTCTTAATAGGTTTTGGGCTTGGATACGATCTTCCTAGGGTTCTTTATCCATCTGGGGTTCATCTAGGGGAAGGGACCCTTCCTCTTCTACTGGCCTATTTTTCTCAAAGTTTCCTAGGTCTGACATTCTTTACTATAGCAGAGATCTGACTCTGGGGTTACATTAATAAATAGGTGGAATAGTCTCGATCTCACAGTCGCCACCAATTGTGAAGTTTCGATTTGCAGGGGTTCACTAGTATAATCACTAACTACCTCCGTACTCAACTAAAAAACTATTTAAGTACCAGTAAAGACTTTTAAATCTTGAACTTGCAGGCAAAAAGAGGCATGGAAAGACTTGGTCCGGGTCTCAAAATTCAAAGAGTCTTGTTATGGTGATGTTGTAATTAGGATAAGGGCGCTGACATATATTACGTAATATCATTTTATCAGGGGGTACCCCCCTCCCCCCACGTCATATATGATCATATATGAAAATATATATATAATATATTTTTTCAGGTACCCCCCTAGGATATTACGTAATATCTGTCACTGCCCTAAGTATAGCAATTTAATTCTTCTTATTGTTCTTGTCTTTGGGTATATTATTCTTTTACTAATCTTTAGGGTCTTCCTTTTCTTGTAGCTTATGGTATTCTAATGCTGAATTTCGATTATTGATTCTTATAACGATTGTTACGTGGAGTCACAGGAGTCAGTGATAAATTAGCTTGATTTCGGAGATCGACAGTTGGTCAACAATGCTGGTCACGGGTCATTATTGTTCAATAAAAGTAGCAATTAAGGTGGTAATCAATACATAATTTATTATAAATACAAGAAACTGGGTATTAATTCTCTCTTATTTTATTATTTGTAATTTTAGCGCTTAACAAGGTTCATGGGGACAATAAGAGTATTACAACAAGCGATTTTACAAGAGTGATAGTAGTTTCTTAGGGGCAAAAATAAGTATGTTTTTATTATAAATAAAAGAAGATAGTACAAGGAAATAAGAAATTCTAGAGCTAACACTTTTACTCTAATTTCGAAGGTTAAGACTCCTAAGTTTAATGTTTCAAACTTTTACTAACTGGGACTTGAACTAACTAGTACTAACGAACTATTCTCAATGGTTGTGAACTATCCTTTCCTTCAATGAACTTATGGCCCTTATATACTTTTTAATTTCATACTAAAAATCGATTCGATGGATTCAATGGAGTCTATGGACTTTGTTGACTCTTTTGATTCTTTCGACTCTTTCGACTCTTTCAACTCCATCGAGTCACGGCCTTACTATAAATGGTAACGCTAAAATGTAATATTTAAAAATAGAAAAGATATACATAGAGATAATAAAAATTTAAAAATAGATGTCAAGCACAGCCTCCATTTCTGACTATATAGGTCGAATTTGCCCATCACAACGTACTGTATGCTAAAATTTTTCGGGTATCATATAAATGGCACATCACTACACACGATGTTCTTTTAATATATAGTATAAGATTATTTTTTTTTAGATCTCAATTTGCAATTTTTGACATTTATTTGTTCGCTATTCTCATCCGATGTCACCCAATTGGGACTTAATTTCCCGTAATTGTCTGATAGTACTGACGGAGAAAATATGACTGCTGACACAATTATTTGATTCATTGTTGTGCGAAATGAAAAATTAACCTTGCATAACCTTCGACATGAAAATTATTTTATTAAAAAAACAAAAAAAAAAATCCAACCGATGACCCATATTTTCAGATCCCATGTAATGCTAAACGAAAAATCAACTTTGCATGGCCTTATATGAAGTTCCTTTACCATATCAACACGAATAACTTTAAAAGAATATATTGTTTGAATGATGGATTGCACTGAAGACTTGTATTTGTTAGAATATTATAGCGAATACCATAACGATTTCTATCTATCGAAATTCTACTTTTAGTTGATTAACCAAAATTTCTAGTATTCAATCAAAGGTTCACGGGTTAACAACTATAAGTTTGGGAATCTATAGTTGGCAGGTTATTAAAGAAAACAATAAATGAAATATGTGACGATGAAAAACTCTTGAATTCAATTTATTGTATCTATTTGTCTTTACATTAATGTAGCATTCGTAATTAATACCTATTTGCGAATAAATGCTAACGATAAAAATTCAATACACACATTTTAAAAAGGCAAAGGAAGTAACATAATCGTAATTCTTTTGAAAGCAACAACGTGAATTCATATATTAATTTTATTCATTACACGCATTTTAAAAATGCAAAGGCAGTAACATAATCGTAATTCGTTTTATTGAAAGCGAATTCATATATTAATTGTATTCATTACTCTTAGTCTTAAGGAAGCAAATACTGTTGAAGCACTTTATCACAATATACCAATAAGGTAATGCAATTTATATATATATGCAAAATTATTCTCAATCATTAATCGCAGTATAATCGTGAAAATGCGATTTCACATTGAACCTAGCGTCACACAAAAAATGCGCGGCAATTTAGCCTACATTAAATTAATTTAGGCCTATGATATTCAAATTCTTAATTTTGGCCGTAAATTAGTTATAATTTTTTTTTTTTTAGCTAAAAAATGATATTTTTGTATTTAATTGGCTCAGGAACAGTTTTTTCATAATGAATATCTGTAGTTTCTTTAGCAGAATTTGCGTAATTTTGGCCTAGCATAAATGCGAATTCGCAATCATTATTTGTCATCTATTAGCTGCCCGATACGAAAGTATCATCGACTACGGGAATATGAATCGTACGATCCATTGTTATGATTGATTTTTTAATTTATTACTTTTTGGTGACGCAATGACATATTCTTTTCGATTAGTAATTGTTAATAGTATTTAAGGAGAACAGACTTTTTTCTTGACAAAGTAATTTCGGTTTTTTTCTGCTAACTCGACTTTGTCTGGTTTTTTTCTACCAAACCATCATATACAATCTTGCCTTTGCTTTATGAATCTAGTTTGATGGTTTGTCCCAATGAAGTAATTGTTTCTTGTTTATAGCATCTTTGCTTTGTATGGTAATCAGTTGGGGTAAAGGTTTTTTTCAGAAAAATTATCCGTTTTTTCATCACCCCTGTACGTTAGACTGTAGCAGTTAGAGGATATTCAGGTATAAACAATGTTTAGTTTGTTTTAGTTGAATTGTGCCTGTCGGAATACTGGCATAATTTTGGTATAGTGGCCTGCCGGGACGACAATCACGGAAAATTTTATTATTAGTATACGTAGTATCTGTTCTAAGTTTTTAGCATAGTAATTAGTGGGGTCAAGGATTTTTTCCGTACGTTAGGCAGTGTCGTTTAGAGAAAGATCCTGTATGCTTTCGATCGATGCTCTCGATTTCTGTACTGTTAGCATGTGTAGGACGAAAACGCGAAGGAACAGAATATCCATTATTGTATTCATAGTTTTTGGCAACCCCTTCGATGAGAGACAAAAGTGCAATATATTCATAAAAGGTAAAGATTACCTTACACACCCGTGCTCAAAAATAACGATATCTGACAATGCATGCATCCTTTTCAATAAATGAACAAAATGGTTAAAATGTACAGGACATTCATAACGGACGATAATTTTATAATAAGAGTATTTTAGTCACAACTGCTTAATTTATAAATTTAGATCTTTTTTTTTTTTTACCGTATTTCTATCTTACTCATCTTGATGCATAAAATGAACTATAACATACACGAATAATTTAAAATCTTGACTCAAGTCTTTCTCAAAAAATGAAATCATTGGTCATTCTTTATAGATAATTAAACAATTTATAATTCTATTTATGATAATGCTGTAATTTACATGAAGTGCATATGTTATATATTCTTTTAAAATTATAGTTTTTGCAGTATTTATTATATTCTTTAGATTTGAATTAGAATGTTAATTTTTATTTTCTTTTGCAAGTTGTAACCAAATCGCAAATTAGTTTTTCAAAATAATTTGATGTAACTCAAATTTTTGATGACCCAAACTATGCGATAATTTATTTATTTAGTAGGTATGTCGTATACATTAATGGAAAGAAGTTTATATGATATTACTTGCAGATTTTTATATTATGGTAAATTAACGATAATAAAACTTTGCCACATGAATTTAATAAAATATGCGAAAATAACGTGAAATTTTTTCCATCAGTGATTTCATAATATTTGCCAGATAACTTAATCATTTCTTCACAGTAGATACCGCATTATGACGTGACCTTCGACCACGTCATAAAAACAGTATCCTAATGAATAATCAGTTATCATTCACATCATGACTAATAACAAGTACATATTTTTAACTTCTATATTTAAACGATTCAGATTGGTTAAATTTTTTTTTAATACCCTTCTGGTGAGGAACGCCGTGAGTCGTATTAGCTTTTATTAACTTTTAAATATTATAATATATTGGAAGTGCTATTACTAATCTTTTAACTATTTACAATTAGATATTTGCACAGGGATTTTTTGGTTTTATCACTGCTGTCTAATCTACTGCTTTCAATTTTGATTTCATTATGCATTCTGTTTTTGATTCATATAGAAGAATAGGGTCCGGAATGGGATTATCTCTCATCTTGTCTGCGTATAACAGTACAGCAGTACCAGATCAGATTGTTTAAAATTAAAATGTAAATTCATATTCTTTCAAAAACCTTTTAAATATATAACTTGTTCATGAAATTTGAACTTTTCATTCAAAAAGAATTATTTAATTATTTTTTTTTATCTTAAGGTTACTACATCTTCTATGAAGTATAACAAATATGCTCGAAAATTCTTTTGTAAATAAAATTTGATGTAGAAATATAGTAATGATGCCTGACGCAATTATTTTCGCGTTGACGAAAGGTTTCGTCAAATTTGCGTCCGACGAAACCTTTGACGATTGACGAAACCCTTGACGCTTGACGAAACCCTTGACGATTGACGAAACCCTTGACGATTGACGAAACCCTTGGCGATTGACGAAACTCCTGACGCAACCCTGACTATTGATGAAACTAACACCCTAGCTCTCCAACACAAAAAAATTGTTCACAACCTGTAATTTTAACCGATCGTCAGGTGTAACGTAAAAATTTTTTACAAAAAACAGTAGCTCTAAATTTTTATTAGGAAACCATCTATTGCGTCCTAATTAAAAATGTTTCTCGTGAAATTTTACTAATAACCACAATGGCCACTATATTTTTCTAACCCTAACCCTAATTACAGCGCGGTTTTTTTAGCCTTAATTTTATACTTAGAAAACAAAACACATTTGTTTTGATTATCACGTTACACTTGATCTTAAATTTTGATTGGTCAAAATTACAGAATTAAAGAGTGATCAGATGATGAAACCCTTGTCAATTTAGAAGCTTTTATACTGAATCTAAACAGATTATTTTTTATTGCTAGCATTTCACTAGCAACAGCGGAACGTAGGATCAACTCATACAGGGGGTCACCAAATTCCGGGTCGGGGTACGTCGGAGCGCATCGGAATCATGGTCGGCTAGATCGGAATAGATCGATTTTGCCCCAGGCACAATAACCGGTTAACTGTTAGGATATCCGGATACCCGAATTATAAAACTGATAAACAGATAAATTATTGAGGTATCCGGTTAACTTAAGATATAATATAGGATAATATAGGGTAAAATACAATTATAATAAAAATTTTAATTTGCGTATTATTTATATACTAGCATCACTCGGTGTAAAACTTGTCTACATCATAAATTTAATGTATTTTAAATAAGAACATGATTTTAATATTTCGTTTGTTTATTATATTTATTTAATAGATGATATAAATCAATTACACTTTAAACTTATACTGGCTTTCAGTTTTTTGTAAGTATAATAATAATTATTATATTATATATATGAATACAGTAAGTACTTACTTTATGTTTTTATTACATACTTTACACAGTAAAGAATACTATTATTGTTCCACATCATTTTTGAATTGACATGTGTTCTTTCTTGATTTTCATCTTGTATGCAGATCATGTAATAAATTACTGATAATAATTACTTATTGTTCCACATCATTTCTGAATTGACATGTGTTCTTTCTCGATTTTCATCTTGTATGCAGATCATGTAATAAATTACTGATAATAATTACTTATTGTTCCACATCATTTCTGAATTGACATGTGTTCTTTCTCGATTTTCATCTTGTATGCAGATCATGTAATAAATTACTGATAATAATTACTTATTGTTCCACATCATTTCTGAATTGACATGTGTTCTTTCTCGATTTTCATCTTGTATGCAGATCATGTAATAAATTACTGATAATAATTACTTATTGTTCCACATCATTTCTGAATTGACATGTGTTCTTTCTCGATTTTCATCTTGTATGCAGATCATGTAATAAATTACTGATAATAATTACTTATTGTTCCACATCATTTCTGAATTGACATGTGTTCTTTCTCGATTTTCATCTTGTATGCAGATCATGTAATAAATTACTGATAATAATTACTTATTGTTCCACATCATTTCTGAATTGACATGTGTTCTTTCTCGATTTTCATCTTGTATGCAGATCATGTAATAAATTACTGATAATAATTACTTATTGTTCCACATCATTTCTGAATTGACATGTGTTCTTTCTCGATTTTCATCTTGTATGCAGATCATGTAATAAATTACTGATAATAATTACTTATTGTTCCACATCATTTCTGAATTGACATGTGTTCTTTCTCGATTTTCATCTTGTATGCAGATCATGTAATAAATTACTGATAATAATTACTTATTGTTCCACATCATTTCTGAATTGACATGTGTTCTTTCTCGATTTTCATCTTGTATGCAGATCATGTAATAAATTACTGATAATAATTACTTATTGTTCCACATCATTTCTGAATTGACATGTGTTCTTTCTCGATTTTCATCTTGTATGCAGATCATGTAATAAATTACTGATAATAATTACTTATTGTTCCACATCATTTCTGAATTGACATGTGTTCTTTCTCGATTTTCATCTTGTATGCAGATCATGTAATAAATTACTGATAATAATTACTTATTGTTCCACATCATTTCTGAATTGACATGTGTTCTTTCTCGATTTTCATCTTGTATGCAGATCATGTAATAAATTACTGATAATAATTACTTATTGTTCCACATCATTTCTGAATTGACATGTGTTCTTTCTCGATTTTCATCTTGTATGCAGATCATGTAATAAATTACTGATAATAATTACTTATTGTTCCACATCATTTCTGAATTGACATGTGTTCTTTCTCGATTTTCATCTTGTATGCAGATCATGTAATAAATTACTGATAATAATTAATTATTGTTCCACATCATTTCTGAATTGACATGTGTTCTTTCTCGATTTTCATCTTGTATGCAGATCATGTAATAAATTACTGATAATAATTACTTATTGTTCCACATCATTTCTGAATTTAATTCTGAATGAACATGCGTTCTTTCTCGATTTTCAACGATTGTGAAATGCACAGCAATGTAATAAATTACTGATAATAATTACTTATTAATAATTACATTGATTTTTTTTCATTAATATATATAAAGATTATTCTTTTATTGTTTCGTCATTATTTTTTTGTATTGGCGTAACAGAAGAACTTCTCATGCCTAAACAAAATAGGAATAACTTGGGGATGCAAGTTTTTTATGTCGAAAAAGATAAATTTATGTTTGTTTAAAAAAAATTTAGTAATTATCTTCTAGACATGACACCCGACCAGATTCCTGCTGTTGCCGAAAAACAAATGTGGATGTGTTCTACGCAGGGAATGTAAAAATTATTAATTACATTGTTAAATATATATGAATATTAGAACTATTCTTTTAATGTATGAAAAGTTAGCATTTAATATTTAGACGAGCATATAGTGATTCATTTTTATTCGTTTTTATTTATTTATTTATTTATTTTTCTAATTTTTTTTACTTTATTATTATAGAGTTACTTTATTTGATTTATGCATTAATACTGTATATATAAATCAACAATCATATAAATATCTTATCCGGATATAACCGTTATCCTTTTATTTGAATAGGATATAAAACCGGTTATTTAATTTTGTTAAAAGTTACAACCTTTCGGATAAAAAGTTATCCGGGTACGAGCACTACCCAAGATCATACAGCTAAGGCTAAACGCTGTCCTAGATCCGACACATACGACCCGGAATTTTGGTGACCTTCCTGTAAAATTCGTGTAGGATGTGTTTAATTCACTCGCTGAGAGGTTCATACACTCGCCGAGAGTCTATAACGCTCGTTGAGGGTACCAGTATGGTACCCTCGTTGAGGGTTAAAATCACCCAACTATGCCACAAACTATGTCAAAATAAGAAATACATAAAATAATACATAATAATAACACTGCCAATTCTAGAACACCTATCGGATATATCTGGGTGATTGTTGCAAATCATCAGGCAATGTCGGATCGATGTCAAAAAGATAGAAACTGGGAAGATATAATAATGAACAAAAAATTAACTTTGCATGGACTAATTTATTTCTTTATGAAAGAAATGAATAATAGTCTTATGCTTCATCAAAATCATCATGGGTTTTGTTATTTATTATTGGTTTCGTCATGCGTCATGAGTTCTGCGTCATGTGTTTCGTCATGCGTCGTGGGTTTCGTCATGCGTCATGGGTTTCGTCATTCGTCAATTCGTCAATTTGAAGTTGCCTGACGAAATGGCTTCGTCATGCGTCAATGACGCAGGTTGCGTCATGCGTCAGGCATCATTAAATATAGAAACACAGTAATGATAATAATAATAATAAAAAAAAGAAAAAAAAACTGTTAATTAAAAATGACCTTGTAGCTAAATGAGCTTTGCAAATTTTTTGCGAGAAGTGTCAGAAAATAAATTATTCAATGGAACAATGTTTCAAGATTTGAAAACAACTGATAATATTTGTTTCATTAAAAAGAAATGTAAGTACAATTTATATTGCAATATTAGTAATAATAATAATAATAATAATAATAACAGAGTATTACTTCTCTACTTCACTTATTGATTATAAATAATTTAAAATCTTTAATTTGGAAAATCGGTTTTCTGAATCTTTAACCAAATTAAAATATTATATTATGCGGTTCCAAAAACTCCTAACGAAGTATTTATTGAATCATTTATAAAATTAGTATTTTATTTTTTATTATACAGTAACCTCTCATTATACCGAATCTCTCTACGACGAACTCTGGATATACTGAACTTAAAATTTTTGGATTTTATAATAGTTCAGTATAAAAAGAGTTATGGTTTCTTAAGAAAACATAGTAGTTTTATATAGCGAACCTTTTAACAGCCAGAACTACGTAACATTTCGTTTTAGAAAGAGTTGACTGTACATAATTAACTGAGACACATTCGGTTAAAATTCCTTGCCTTATTTTATTTATTTTAAAAAGTACGTTTTATAAACGATTCAAAAATGCTAATAACAATAAACCCAATACAGAAATAACGAAAAACATATGTTTTAAATAATGACTATATAATGATCCAACCCTAACCGAAACTATTTTGTTGAATCATTTACAAAATTGGTATTCTATTTTTTTTGCTATAATAATTCAACTGAGACACAATTAAAAAATATTTTTTAAAAGCTGCGTATTATATAAATGATACAAACGATACTAATAACAAAAAACTTTAAAAAATCAATATAAAAGATAACGAATAACATGGATATTAAATAATGACTATATAGACATAAAAGGGAAAGAAAATCATAATCAGGCCAATCAATCCCTAAATTTATTACGCCGCGCTGTGCGATTACTTTTTATACAAGACAGCTTATTTTTTATATCCTCTCCCAATCTTTCACTCTCCCTCCCTCTCTCTCTCTTTCTTTCTCTCTTTCTCCAATTATGTCAAAAATTATGCTTTCCTTTTTCAAAGAGATTCCGGTGTTTTATTCATTTCAGCCAAAAGTTTCTTATGAGCTTTTAATGCATCTACATCATTTGGGCAAATTTCTAATGACTTGGCGAAATCCGCAAGTGCTTCTTGATATTTTCCCATCATATGATAAGTTTCTCCTCGATGTACTAAAGCAAACACGTTATTGGGAAAAATTTTTAATGAATTGGTTAAATCTTTAAGTGCTTCCTCATATCTACCCATCATGTGATAAGTTCTTCCTCGCTTTATTAATACCCGTGAAGAATTTAACTCAAATTCTAAAACTTTATTTAATTTATTTAAATCCGCATGTGCTTCTTTATGCCTGCCCATGGAACGATAAGTTAATCCTCGAATTCCCCATACATATATTTCTGAATTAATATCAATTTCTAACGCACTAGTTATGTCTGCAAGTGCTTCTTCATATTTTCCCATTATACGATAAATTTCTGCTCGAATCATCAAAGCAAATGAATCTTGTTTAATTTCTAATGATTTAGTAACGGCTGCAAGTGCTTCATTATACTGGCCCATTAAAAAATAAGTGAATAATCGAACATTCATGTCAACATTATTTTGGTCACATTTTAATAGTTCATTTAATTTATTTGAATCTAAAAGCGCTTCATTATGTCTACCCATTGTGCGATAAGTTAATTCTCTAATTGCTAAAGCAGCTGTATCATTTGGTTTAACTTCTAATGCCTTAGTTAGATCAGCTAATGCCTCTTCATATCTCCCCATTATACGATAAATTGCTCCACGATACGTCAAACTAGAAACAACATTTGATTTATTTTCTAATAATTTAAAATCTGCAAGTGCCTCTTTATATCGACCCATTAAAAAAAATAAATTAATCCTCGTACAACAAGCATGCCCTGATCAAAATGAAATTCTTTATTTAATTTATTTAAATCTAAAAGCGCATCCTTATATTCGCCCATCATGAAATATGTTTCTCCGCGAATTTCTAATATGGGTATAATATCTATCATAGATACATTATTTTGATTATTTTGTCCAATTTCTAGCGCTTTATTTAAATCTTCAAGTGCTTCATTATATCTTTTCATTTTAATATGATATTTTGCTCGTTTTCCTAACGCATATATATTATTTAGTTCAATTTCATTTTCATTATTATCAGTAATAAAATTTAATGATTGATCAGACCGTGAAGGCAGTGAAGTTGATGAAGGATTCCGAGGAGGTAAAATTTGAGAGGTTATAGTTTGATCTGGCATCATAAATTTCATTTCAATATCTTCCCATATAATTGGGTCAAGAATTTTTTGATAAGGACGAACTTTTTTAAATATATCTTGACCAGAAATTTGGAAATAACGAATTAAAGGAAGACAATTTTGAAGTGTATTCTTCATAACTAAAAAATCTACATCAGACCATTGTTTAGGGTTAGATGATAAAGAAGTGTTCTGTGCAATTCTCCATCTAATGACATAATCCCAAATTAATCCTTCGTCCATTTGTAAATTATCAAGTTTTAAGATATTGACTAGGATATTTTCTGAAAGTGTGTTAAATTCATCAGAATCAAAAACTATATTTGGATACTTTGCAATTATATTAGTGCAGAAGTTTAGTAAAGCATCAAAATTATTATCTTTAAAGCTAGCTTGATAAACACGAGAAAAGTTTAAACGTAACCAAGAAGCATTATTTTCGATTAAAAGTGATTGAATATTCTTAATTAATTCTTCAAGACCAAACTCATTAGAACCGATTAAAAGATCAAAGATAACAGAAACGTCAACCATCTCTAAAGAAATAGTACCATTATAGATATACCTACACGTTAAATTTGATTTAAAAAACTTTGCAATTAGGGAATCAACTTTAATTGTTTGCAATTATTATTATTTTTTTTATTACTATATTACTTACTTAATTATGATGTCAAACACTTTTATAGAAATATCTATATCTTTAATTGTCTTCACGCCATTTTTGTAATCGATAGCATTTAATTTATCCTTAAAGTATAAGCATCGAGAATTTAGAATGACAGAATGTGCTTTAAAAACTTGGTTGTTCGGTGCTTGACCAACTTCAATAACGACATTATATTCGTCGCCATTTATGAGAAGTTCACTTAAATTGTTCGAAAGTTTTTCAAGAAATTTGGTACTCATTTAGCAACAACGTTTTTTTTTTTTTTTAATTACTTTTATGTGCTATTCGTAACACAAACCCTAATTTATGAAGTACGTATTCATACGTATCAATACTAAAAAAATCACCGGATTACTTGGCAGGTTACTCAGGTCAACTGACGGGACAATGAAAAAAAAAGAATAAAATAATAAAATTAAAAATAACAGAAAGAATCTGCATTGTAAAAAAGGAAAAGAAAAAAAAGTATTTTTATATATAAAAAGTCTGAACCGAATTTTTATCGATCACATAAACATTCTTACAACATAAAATTCCGTTCATAGGTGATCGTCGGTTTACCCGGTTTCAGCTACCCATGAACAATACACTACGTACGTACTAGGGTGATAACTCAACTAAATAAATCAAATCTATGCGAGAATTTTGATATTTTACAGATTTTTCACGTTACATGAATGATAATCAATTTAATTATTGCCCGATATCAGTTTAACGTTATTAATTATTGCTATATACATATCGATATCATAATTACTTTAAAACGGTGCAACTTATTGAAAACCCAATGAATTACTTTGAAATTTTCACGAGTAACTTATTAAATGTTGGAGAATAAAGTTACGTTATAGAATTTTCTATTAATTTATAAAATTTGAAACTTCGTCTTATAGAAAATCAAATTTCATTGATTTTAGTGAAAAAATTAAATTTGTTTTAAACGTACAAGTCGAAACTTTACTAGAATTGTCGCATAAAATCGTGCCTACTTTTTTTAGATATGGGCTTTGCGAAGAGTTTTCAGTTAAAAAAAAATTAGAAAGAGAAATGCGATATCAAGCTGGACCGTTTAGAATTTTGTGCTTTGCTTATTAATTAAATAAAGTAAAATGATATTTAATCGTCCATTTTGATCTCACTGATAAAAAATCTGATCATAGTACAGTAAAATTACTAATATTGTTGACATAGTTTTGATTTACTTAGTTGAGCTATCACCCTAGTACGACGTACTAATAATTGACGTGTAACTTGAAATTCGCATGTTCTAAAAAATCCTAAATTTTGTCTTTGAAACCACCACTACACTCATAGAAGGACATTCTTCTGATTGGCTGGTGCAAAACAATTGGCTGGGTAACTAATTTATGCTGTTTAAAGAACTTGAAGACGTAACATTCAATCACTATAAAAGTAGTTTCTAGTTTTGAAAGAACATCTATATTCAATATGCAAAAATAATGACAAATAATCAGTAACCCTAAGAAATTCACTTAGAAGTGAAGGTTGGATTATTTATAAATTTCGCTTCTTTATAAATTCATTTGACTGCTGAAAGCCGGTTTATCCAAAGTTGAAACCTATTTAATATAAAATAATCTAATTTCAGTATTTTTATAAATAATTCGTAATTATATACACATAATATAACTTATACACTCGATATAAAGGTAAGTATTTCTGAACATGCCTTCAAAATATACAGTTTATTAATCGATAAAAACGGAATTAACTGACAATTCTAATGAATCAAATATAGAAATAACAAAAAATTACCGTTGAGTCTTAAATAACAACCATATAAGAATGAAAGTAAAATTAATCATATCAAAGCTCCTTTTCCCTTAAATGTACAAAGCAATATAAACAGGCTTTACGTTTTATTCATATCTAACATAAGTTTCTTATGAGCTTTTAATGCCTCTACATCATTTGGACAAATTTCTAATGATTTGTTTAAATCTGCAAGTGATTCGTTATATCTTCCCAATATACGATAAGTTTCTCGATGTACTAAAGCAAACACATTATTGGGCAAAATTTCTAATGAATTGGTTAAATCTTTAAGTGCTTCCTCATATCTACCCATCATGTGAAAAGTTCTTCCTCGCTTTATTAATACCCGCGAATAATTTAGCTCATATTCTAAAAATTTATTTAATTTATTTAAATCCGCATGTGCTTCCTTATGCCTGCCCATGGAACGATAAGTTAATCCTCGAATTCCCAATACATATATTTCTGAATTAATATCAATTTCTAACGCACTAGTTATGTCTGCAAGTGCTTCTTCATATTTTCCCATTATACGATAAATTTCTGCTCGAATCATCAAAGCAAATGAATCTTGTTTAATTTCTAATGATTTAGTAACGGCTGCAAGTGCTTCATTATACTGGCCCATTAAAAAATAAGTGAATAATCGAACATTCATGTCAACATTATTTTGGTCACATTTTAATAGTTCATTTAATTTATTTGAATCTAAAAGCGCTTCATTATGTTACCCATTGAGCGATAAGTTAATTCTCTGATTGCTAACGTAGATGGATTATTTGAGTCAACTCTAATGCCTTAGTTAGATCAGCTAGTGCCTCTTCATATCTCCGCATTATACAATAAATTTCTCCTCGAATCTGCAAATTAACAATTTCTTTGATTCAATTTCTAATAATTTATTAAAATCTACAAGTGCCTCTTTATATCGACCCATTAAAAAATAAATTGATCCTCGTACAACAAGCATGCCCTGCTCAAAATTTAATACTTCATTAAATTCATCAAAATCTGAAAGTGCATCCTTATATTCACCCATCATGAAATATGTTTCTCCGCGAATTTCTAATATGGGTATAATATCTATCATAGATACATTATTTTGATTATTTTGTCCAATTTCTATCGCTTTATTTAAATCTTCAAGTGCTTCATTATATCTTTTCATTTTAAAATGGTATTTTGCTCGTTTTCCTAACTCATATATATTATTTAGTTCAATTTCATTTTCATTATTATCAGTAATAAAATTTAATGATTGATCAGACCGTGAAGGCAGTGAAGTTGATGAAGGATTCCGAGGAGGTAAAATTTGAGAGGTTATAGTTTGATCTGGCATCATAAATTTCATTTCAATATCTTCCCACATAATTGGGTCAAGAATTTTTTGATAAGGACGAACTTTTTTAAATATATCTTGACCAGAAATTTGGAAATAACGAATTAAAGGAAGACAATTTTGAAGTGTATTCTTCATAACTAAAAAATCTGCATCAGACCATTGTTTAGGGTTAGATGATAAAGAAGTGTTCTGTGCAATTCTCCATCTAATGACATAATCCCAAATTAATCCTTCGTCCATTTGTAAATTATCAAGTTTTAAGATATTGACTAGGATATTTTCTGAAAGTGTGTTAAATTCATCAGAATCAAAAACTATATTTGGATACTTTGCAATTATATTAGTGCAGAAGTTTAGTAAAGCATCAAAATTATTATCTTTAAAGCTAGCTTGATAAACACGAGAAAAGTTTAAACGTAACCAAGAAGCATTATTTCCGATTAAAAGTGATTGAATATGCTTAACTAATTCTTCAAGACCAAACTCATTAGAACCGATTAAAAGATCAAAGATAACAGAAACGTCAACCTTCTCTAATGAAATAGTACCATCATAAATATACCTGCACGTTAAATTTGATTTAAAAAAATTTGCAATTAGTAATCAACTTAAATTTTTTGCCATTATTATTTGTCGTGGCTGAAGCTGGAAATTTAATTATTTTAATATAAAATTGTCTAAAATTTTTGGGATGCATTTTCCTAGTGTTTTTTTAACGGTTAGGTTAGGGTTTAGGATTAATTTTGATAATAAAAGAGTATAAGTGGATTTTGGTAGGGTTTATATTTTAATTCGAGGTCCCTAATTTCCAGCTTCAGCCACAGCCGCGACATTATTTTTTTTATTACTGCATTACTTACTTAATTATGATTTCAAATACCTTAACAGAAATATCTATATCTTTAATTGTCTTCACACCATTTTCGGAAACGATAGCATTTAATTTATCTTTAAAGTATAAGCATCGAGAATTTAGAATGACAGAATGCGCTTTAAAAATTTGGTTTTCGGTGCTTGACCAACTTCAATAACGACATTATATTCGTCACCATTTATGAGAAGCTCACTTAAATTGCTTGAAAGTTTTTCAAAAAATTTAGTATTCATTTAGCAGTAGCGTTTTTTTTTTATAATTTCATTGTATTATTTTTTTATATGCTATTCGTAACACAACACCCAAATAAGTTTACAAGAGAAATCGTTGATCATACGTATTCATATCCGAAAAGCATTCGAATTACATGACATACTTTGTGTTTATTTGAACTATGCCGGCAAATAATTTAGGCTGGAGGTGATTTTTATTAATATTAGCGGAAAATGAGCTAGAGAAACGAGTAACTCACCGAGTTGGCCAGAAAGGCAAAGATATCTCGCGAAAAAGCAATCGTAATTGCATTGGGAGTCGCCGTATGATTATTATAGCCGGTGGGACCATTCCACGCTGCCGAAGCAAGACGGCTGTGAGTGAAGTATGTAAGCGAAGAAATGCAAGTGAGGATATGTGTCTTCATCTCGGGTGGGTCACACGAATTTTCTGTTAAAGCACTTGTGACCTGAATTCGTCGTCTGTTGCGCCCCTATCTAAAGTATTCGTGCATGCATTAAGTCATAATTTTAGTTAGGGCGCTGCTTTAGGAGCTACTTTAGATGCAGTACCTAACTCTTGTACGTACCCGCCATTCCCATTGCACCCTTCTTGCCTTTGATCTTTCTTGCGCCATTTTCTGATTTTCACATGCTTTAGCCTTACTTGTAATGGTATTATGGAGAAAATACCCCCAGGATCGCCATCAATATACTAATAAAACTTTTGTAACATCAGGATCAACAGAATTTATTCAATTATGAATTAGTTTTACAAGCCGGCGGCTAAATCAACCGCACCAGGGGTCTAGACACTTTGCAGTAACGTGACGTGGCGCATGAGAATTAACCAATCAGAGAACGTAAATTTTGATCGTCCCGGATCAGTCCGACATCAAAACAAAACACGTGTACAAGAGAAAAGAGCAAAAATACTCGAAAACTAGTGTTTAAATCGGCCTTAAAAACCACATAAAAATGCCCGGAACGCGATTTTACACATATATAGGGACCTTCTAAGGCTATATACACTAGTCATGTGATCCGTTATCCGTTTTCATCCGTTTTTATATTAAAATCCGCGGATATCCGCGGATTTTAATATGAAAACGGATAACGGATCACATCTCTAATATACACGAACCCTAACTCTAACCTTAACAATAAAGCAAAAGTTAATCCGAAGTAGGGTGTCCAGGATTATGCGAAAGCATAATATGCGCATATTTACCAAATTTTCGCATCGCATAATTCGACAAAAAAATTGAAATATGATTGGTTGGTTTAAATTCATTCGGAACTTAATTGTAATTTTGGGACAGAGTAAGATTTGTTCCGAAAAGTTCCAATGCAGAAAATGAATGAACCTAAATTACGAGCATGGTCGAGGTAAAATCTTCAGTAAGTGTCCGAAAAATTCCGAAGAATAGAAACAATTATATATATATAGAGTACATAATAAAAAATCGCATAATCTTAAATTTATTTCGGGACACCCTAATCCGAAGACGCCACACCACGTGATGGTCACGTTACTGCAAAAGTGTCTTCTAGACTCCTGGGGCCGGCTAAACCGGCTTAGCCGACTAAGCCAGCTGTATGGCTTAAGATCACATGATTACAATAACAAAATTTAGGCTAGAGTGTTTAATGTCGGGCTGTATTAAGTAATATTAAAGTAATTACATGTAATTTTACTAAGTTTCAGAAAATTAAATTTTCATTACAACACATATAAAGTAACAGAGTTACAAAAATTCGGTCAGTATTATTGCATCATTGATTTGAATTTATGACCCCGAAAATTTGCTCTAAGAAATTAAATGTCGTTTTCAAAATTATTTAACAAATCTTACTCAAAATTACACAAAGTTACGTAAAATTACTATGATTTGATAACCCTACATAAGGTTGCGAAAAAAAATTGAGTAAACCTCCGATAATTTCCGAATACAATCTTAGCCATTGACAGCCGCTTAGCCGATATTTTTATCGGCTGGTTAAGCATTATGAATCACATCTTAGTAGGGCTGTTAATCGGTCCGGTCCAGACCGACAGTCCTTCGGTCCGTCCAGGGACCGGGCCGGTCCGGTCCTTTTTTGGATGGATCGAAAGGACTGTCGGTCCTAATAGTAAAATATCAAATAAACTAAATATTATGATAATACGCATTTTGAAACAACTATAAAATGTTGTTTTTGGTTAAAATTCAATTACAAACCTTTAGTTTGTTAAACAAGTTTAAACCACGTTTAATGTATAATGAGAATGGGCTGTTGTTAACGTTAATAAAATAGAGAAATTTATTAATGACAGAAATGGCGTGATCAGTTGATTTACAATTTGCACTGTATTTGTGCGAAATAACGCCTATGGGCATTATTTTGGAATACGAGTTCGAAACAAGCTAATGATTAATTTAGCCGAGGATTTTTAATAGTAAAAATTATAATTTGCATTCGACTAAATTAACTATTAGCTTGCCTCAAACTCGTGTTCCAAACAACGCCTATAAGCAAATACAAGATTATCTAGCTATTATGTCTACTAGTGTTCCATGTGAACAACTTTTTAGTTTAGCTGGATTAACAGTTACTAAATCACAAAATTCTCTTGATAATGAAACTGTTCGGGCTGTTTTGTGTTTAAAATCTTGGTTTACTGAAGACTTACCATTCTAAATTTTAATTTATAAAATTTTTTTTCCTGCTAGCAGGTTTTTTTTTTTATATGCGTATATAATTTTATTGTGCTTATAAAATACGTATAAAACTTTTATTATTAACATTTTACCGATTTAAAATTTTTTTTATTTTAACTTGGAAATAATCTGATACTAGTAGTATACTTTATTTTTTATTTTTATTTTATTAAATATATAGGTTTATAAATTTTTAAGTATTTGACAGGCATATAAATGCTAACAATATTATATTAATAAATTTTTTTTTCTATGCAAGTAACATCTAATCGTTTTGTTAATTTAATTAATATTTTCATATATTAAGACAATTCTTGTCTTGAATGGAGTACAAGATTGAACATTTGGCGTGCCCAATTATGAATATATTATTTAGTCAAATTATCGAATGTTAAGTGGTTAAAAGTGACAAAATATCTTTTTAACTGATTTTAACAATAATATTCATATGACGAAGTTAATTAAATAATGTTATTTTGCTATATTAATATACAATTTTATTTTCTAATCCATAATTTATGTACGACTAAAATTATCAAACGTATTAATTATTGCTCTCATATCATATAAGCAAATATTATAAATTTGAAAAGCTTATTGAAATTCTTTATATAACAAGCTTAATTTCATCGTTATAGCAAAAAAGTATTATATTGATCATCGGTCCGTCCGGTCTAGCTCTATTCGGTCCTATTCGGTCCTGGACCGCAGTCCGGTCCGGTTTTTTAAAAGACTGGGCAGTCTTTTAATCACGGACCGGATGGACCGATTAACAGACCTACATCTTAGTGTAACGTAGTACGATCAAGAAAGTTCAAATGTTCGTCTTGTCAAAATTTGTATAAGAAACCTCCTAATGTTATATGTCAAATTCTCGTTGATCTGTAATTTCTCCTTGCTAGTGCTTGGCTAAAATACGATTTCGAGTTTTTGATTTCGGACAATCAAAATCTATTTTTAAGACTGTATTAAAAATAGATTTTGATTGTCCGAAATAAAAATCTCGAAAATTGTGTTTGCCGAGCAGTTAGTCCTTGATACCGCCATTATACTCATAGAAGGACTTTCGTCTGATTGGCTCAGCTTATTTATTTGGTTTATAGTACTTGAGACGTAATGTTTCACGAACAAGAAATCATTGTAAAAGCCTATATTAAATGTGCAAAAATAGCGACAAATAATCAGGGACCCAAAGAAATTCATTTAGAAGTGAAGATTTAATTATTTATAAATTTCGCTTCTTTGTAAATTTAATTAATTTGATTGGCAATGGTGAAAACCGCTTATCTAAAGTTGAAACCAATTTAATATAAAACAATCTAATTAGACTGAACATCGAATTAATCAGCTTCGACATCTAACCAGAAATAGTGGAATTTTGAATAATTTGTAATTCTTTTTTCTATTATACACATAAGGTAAGCTTTTCTGAACACACCTTCAAAGCATACGTTTGATTAACCGATAAAAACGGTATTAACTGACAATTCTAATGAATCAAATACAGAAATAGCAAAAAATTATTGTTTAGGGAAAGTAAAATTAATTATAAGGTTAAAGCTCCTTTTCCCTTGAATGTACAAAGCAACTCATTTAATATAAACATGTTTATATTTTATTCATATATACCATAAGATTCTTGTGAGCTTTTAATGCCTCTATATCATTTGAGCAAATTTCTAACGACTTGGCGAAATCCGCAAGTGTTTCTTTATATTTTCCCATCATACAATAAGTTTCTCACTGATGTACTAAAGCAAGCACGTTATTGGGAAAAATTTCTAATGAATTTGTTAAATCTTTAAGTGCTTCCTCATATCTACCCATCATATGATAATTTCTTTCTCGCCTTATTAATGCTCGTGAATAATTTAGCTCAAATTCTAAAAATGATTTAATTTATTTAAATCGTATGTGCTTCATTATGCCTGCCCATGGAATGATAAGCTAATCCTCGAATTTCCAATACAAGTATTTCTAAATCAGTATCAATTTTTAACGCACTAGTTAAGTCCGCAAGTGCTTCATATTTTCCCATTAATCGATAAATTTATAAATTTCGCTTCTTTATAAATGCATTTGATATGATTGGTCAATGCTGAAAATCGCTTATCTAAAGTTGTTATAAAATAATCTAATTAAATTGAATATCGAATTAATCAACTTTGATCTCTAACCAGAAATACTGTAATTTTGAATAATTTATAAAAAATTCGTAATTCTATTTTTTATTATACACATAATTTAACTTTCTTAAGGTAAATATTTCTGAACACACGTTCAAAACATACGTTTATTAATTGATAAAAACGGTATTAACTGATAATTATAATGGATCAAATATAGAAATAACAAAAAATTACTGTTGAGTCTTAAATAACAATCATATAAAAAGGAAAGTAAAATTAATTATAAAAGTCAATCATATCAAAGCTCCTTTTCCCTTAAATGTACAAAGCAACTCATTTAATATAAACATGTTTTACATTTTATTCATGTCTACCATAAGTTTTTTATGAGCTTTTAATGTCTCCACATCATTTGGACAAATTTCTAATGACTTGGCGAAATCCGCAAGTGCTTCTTTATATTTTCCCATCATACGATAAGTTTCTCCTCGGTGTACTAAAGCAAACACATTATTGGGCAAAATTTCTAATGAATTAGTTAAATCTTTAAGTGCTTTCTCATATCTGCCCATCATATGATAAGTTCTTCCTCGCCTTATTAATACCCGTGAATAATTTAGCTCAAATTCTAAAAATTTATTTAATTTATTTAAATCTGCATGTGCTTCTTTATGCCTGCCCATGGAACGATAAGTTAATCCTCGAATTCCCAATGCAAGTATTTCTATTCCTAAATCAATTTTTAAATCAATACCAATTTTTAATGCACTAGTTAAGTCTGTAAGTGCTTCTTCATATTTTCCCATTAAACGATAAATTTCTCCTCGAATCACCAAAGAAGATGAATCTTGTTTAATTTTTAGTGACTTAGTAACGAATGCAAGTGCTTCATTATATTGGCCCATTAAAAAATATGCCCAAACTCGATCATTTAACGTATCTTCATTATTTTGGATACATTGTAATAGTTCATTTAATTTAATTAAATCCAAAAGCGCTTCATTATGTTTACCCATTGAGCGATAAGTTAATTCTCTAATTGTTAACGTAGCTGGATCATTTGGTTTAACTTCTAATGCCTTAGTTAAATCAGCTAGTGCTTCTTCATATCTCCTCATTATACGATAAATTTCTCCTCGAAGTGCCAAACTTTGAAAATCATTTGGTTCATTTTCTAATAATTTAATAAAATATGCAAGTGCCTCTTTATAACGACCAATAATATAATAAATTATTCCTCGTTTACTAAGCTTTTCTGGCGTAATTTCTAATTCTTTTTTTAATTTATCTAAATCTGAAAGTGCACCCTCATATTTGCCCATCATGAAATACGTTTCTCCTCGAATTTCTAATAAGGATAAAATATCTATCATAGATACATTATTTTGTCCAATTTCTAACGCTTTATTTAAATCTACAAGCGTTTCATTATATCTTTTCATTTTAAAATGATATTTTGCTCGTTTTCTTAATTCATATACATTACTTAGTTCAATTTCATTTTCATCATTATCAGTAATTAAAATTAATGATTGATCAGACCGTGAAGGCAGTGAAGTTGATAAAGGATTACGAGGAGGTAAAATTTGAGAGGTGATAGTTTGATTTGGCATCATAAATTTCATTTCAATATCTTGCCATATAATTGGATCAAGAATTTTTTGATAAGGACGAACTTTTTTAAATATATCTTGACCAGTAATTTGGAAATAACGAATTAAAGGAAGACAATTTTGAAGTGTATTCTTCATATTTAAGAAATCTGCATCAGACCATTGCTTAGGGTTAGATGATAAAGAAGTGTTCTGTGCAATTCCCCATCTAATGACATAATCCCAAATTAATCCTTCATCCATTTGTAAATTATCAAGTTTTAAGATATTGACTAGGATATTTTCTGACAGTGTGTCAAATTCATCAGAATCAAAAACTATATTTGGATGCTTTGCAATGGTATTATAGCAGAAGTGTTGTAAGGCATCAAAATTATTATTTTTAAAGCTAGCTTGATAAACACGAGAAAAGTTTAAACGTAACCAAGAAGCATTATTTTCGATTAAAAGTGATTGAATATGCTTAACTAATTCTTCAAGACCAAACTCATTAGAACCGATTAAAAGATCAAAGATAACAGAAACGTCAACCTTCTCTAATGAAATAGTACCATCATAAATATACCTGCATGTTAAATTTGATTTAAAAACTTTGCAATTAGGTAATCAACTTTAATTGTTTGCAATTATTATTTTTTTTATTATTATATTACTTACTTAATTATGATGTCAAACACTTTGATAGAAATATCTATATCTTTAATTGTCTTCACGCCATTTTTGTAATCGATAGCATTTAATTTATCTTTAAAGTATAAGCATCGAGAATTTAGAATGACAGAATGTGCTTTAAAAACTTGGTTGTTCGGTGCTTGACCAACTTCAATAACGACATTATGTTCGTCACCATTTATGAGAAGCTCACTTAAATTGCTTGAAAGTTTTTCAAAAAATTTGGTATTCATTTGGGCAACAGCGTTTTTCCTTTTTTTTTTCTTTTAGCATTACTTTTATGTGCTATTCGTAACACAACACCCAAATTAGTTAGTTAGCGTTAGAAATAAATTGTTAGCGTTTGGTGTTACTTTGTAATTGCTTTTTGGGGAATTGACAATATTTTTTGGTAGCTTTTTTTGGTAGTTTTTGGTTTCACGAATTTCAACAGATTGTGGGTAATACTCTATCTCTATCTCTTTCTCGCGCTTGATCAAGAGCAGTGCATTGCGCAGCGCGAGCTCTAGCGCTAGAGAAAGCGCGCTCAAGTTTTCGTTTAACGGAGGACGATTATATATATAATAAAAAAATGATGCAAATGATTAAAAAGGTAAATTCGTGATACTAAAATTGCACGAATAAAATACTGCATAACTTTATTACTGAAACATAAAGCAATCACCTAACCATATTGGGTACAAATCGGTTTTTAGATTTCGTTTATTCGAAAAGATAATTAAGGTATGGTACTAAAATGTAATCCATTCATGTGTGCTATATTTGGTTAACTTCAACATTATTTTTAAAAATTGGACTATAAATTACTGAATAAAGAAGAAATGCGTAATCTTTAAATAACGTTTTGTTCAAATCATATTTTCTTTATCGGGTTCACGAGTTTATTCATGCAAGTATAATTATAATTTTTTGACCGAAAATTTTCTTAAGATGCACGTATATGCTAATATTATTTGTATTCTCATAGACAAAGCAAATCTTAGTCGAAACTCAATTAATGCACGCGAAAGCTAGAAAAAATTATCAAAAAAATTGAATCGTTTTAATGAGAGAGGTTTTGACAGTTGGAATATATAATGAAAAAAATAACATATGTGCCTTTCATCATTTTTTCGAAATAATAAATACTGCATACAAAGTGAAAAGATAGTTTTTTCTCCAAATTTTCGTACCATGTTGGTATATGCTATATTATTCGTACTAGTTGAGACCAATGAATACGTGCGATAACCAAAAGAAAATTTTTTAGAAAAAAAACATCGAATCATTCAATGAAAATGTTTATAGCAATTATAATAAGGTATGCGCATTTCTATACTTTTGAAACAATAAATACTAATGTACTATTTGCATCTATAACCTCGTAATTCTCGTAATAAAGCGGAGTCTTTATCAGTCGATCGAGATGTCACGCAGATCAGGTGAATAAATTTTTTACTATGAAATTTGAGTGATCGACACTCATATGAAATTATCAATTTTCATAGTAAATTGCAACGGTAGGCCATTTTTAATCGTCACTTTCAGGGGTTACATAAAAATAAACTGCGTTCTGGACACAAAAACAATTAGTAATACAAATAACTTTATTATCCCTACGTTTAAAAGTAAGAGAAAAATAATAAACTTCAAAAGAATCATGTCTTCGAAGATGCCCCTTCGTTTCATAACTTATAGTACTGAGAGTC